>WNNJ02000354.1:0-57207 GCA_012934845.2 Pomphorhynchus laevis | reverse complement strand
TATCATTAAGATTGGATTAAACAAGCGTAATAACAACAGTCTAGCATTTTCATTGAAATATGCCAAATCTTAAAAGCTGCTGTTTATTAAAAATGTCCACAGTTTACGATCATCCTACTATTTGTAACGCCTAAGCTTCCATGATTACTGAAAGCACTAAGTATTATTATGAGTTGTTTTAATTTATATTTTGAGGTCTTCCTGGTATTTGAAAATATAGCATTTTCTATAAATTGTTTAATTTTAGCGCAAAATTATAGTAAACTTTAAGGTTTCTCCTTTTGAACTATCTTTATTTATATCAAGTGTTTAAATTATGCAAAATTTTGTCGTTTTTATTATTCAAATGAATTTGGCAGGTGTATCATTCTAATTGCATCAAACAAGCATGATAACAATGGTCATGGATTTAAATGGAGTACGGCAATATTTTGAAAGCTGCTGTCCCATAATTACTGGTCAATACTAACGATCATCATACTATTAATCACTTTAAAACGTCAAAGATGAACAAAAGAACTTTTCTGTTGTACAGGCTAACTTGATGACGTTTCGGCTGTGGGCTTGACTTTTAAACAATACCATTTTCTAAAGATTGCTTAATTTTTGCGGCAAATTTGTAGTAAACTTAAAACTGGCTAATTAGATCATTTTTAGATATCTCAGTCGTTTGACTGATCCTTTATTGTGCAATTTTATAATTTTTCAAAATACCTTGGCAGTTGTCAAATTAAGATTGCATCAAACATGCATGATTACAATGGTCATAAATTCAATGGAATACGACAATTTTTTAAAGCTGCTATCAAATAATAACTCTTCTATCAAAACAATCAGAATACTATTCTTTACTTCTCAGCGTCAAAGATAAACAAAAGCCATCATATTTAGTATGATGCATCTCGATGACGTGTATCATCGAGATTGCATTAAACAATCATAAAAAAACAGTGCAGCATTTCATTGAAACAGGTAAAAAGCTGCTGTCGGGCAACAAACTTGTTAGCCCTTTTTGATCAGATTACTATTTGTTACTTCTAAGCGTCAAAAATGATCGAAAGCACTAATCTGTAGTATGAGTAATCTCGATGACGTGTCGGCTGCCATCTAAAATTTTGAAAAAATAGCATTTTCCCTAAATAGCTTAATTCGAACTGATGAAAACTCGTAAAAAAACTTGCTTATCAGACCATCTCTATTCACAAAGGTCATTCATTTGTGGCGTCATGGTGTCATTCCTTAAGTTACTTAAAATATTGTCATATGCATTACAGAGATTACATAATAGCAACAGTCTTGCATTTGATTAAAACAGGTCAAAATGTTGAAAGCTGCTTTAGATAAAAACGTTAACAGTAAACGATAAGCATACTATTTGTAACGTCTAAACTTTAATATTGTCCAAAGACTAAATCAGTGGTATGATTCATCTCGATAACGATTTGGCTCTCTGCTTGACTTTTAAAAATACCATTTCCTATAAATCGCTAAATTTAAGCGGCAAAATTATAGTAAACAAACACGTTGCTTACCAGATTATCTTTATTAATATCATGCGTTATAATGATGCTTCATTGTGTCATTTTATCTCACTTATAAGAATTTGGCATAACTATCAGTAGGATTGCATCAAACATGCATGATAAACATGCTCATTGATTTTAAGAGAATACGGCAATATGTTGAAAGCTGATGTTAGTTAAAAACTTGTCAACATTAACGATCAGCACACTATTAGTCCCTCCTAGACGTCAAAGATAGCCAGAATAACTCATCAGTAGTATAAGCCATCTTGATTACGTTTTAACTGTCTGTTTGAGTTTTGAATGATCGCAGTTTTCTAAATCGCTTAAATTTAGCTGCAAAATTATAGAAAACTTAAATCTTGATTATAAGACGATCTTTATAAATACCAAGAGTTTTTGAAATGCGACATTGTGTTATTTTTTGTCCTTTTTAAGAATCTGGCATTTGTTTTGTTTAGATTGCATAAAACATGCAGGATAACAATGGTCATAGATTGCGATAGAATACGTCATATGTCGACAGCTGATGGCAGTTAACTGCTGAACACATACCGATCAGAATACTATATTTTACTTATAAACGTCAAAGATGAAAGAAAGCACTCATCCGTAGTATGAGCTATCTCAATGAGGTTTTCGGCTGCCTCCTTGACTTTTGAAAAATAGCATTTTCTCTAAATAGCTCAATTCAAACTGCTAAATTCTCGTAAACATAAAACTTGCTTATCAGACATCTCTATTTATATTAGTCAATTCATTTGTTGCGTTATAAGATCATTCGTTGAATATATTCGAAATGTTGTCATATGTATCATTAAGATTGCATTAAACAAGCGTAATAACAATAGTCCAGCAATTTCATTGAAATATGCCAAAATCTTTAAAGCTGCTGTTTATTAAAAATGTCCACAGTTATTGAACAGCATACTATTTGTAACGCATAAACTTCCATGATTACTGAAAGTACTTAGCAGTATAATAAGTTATTTTAATTTATATTTTGAGGACTGCCTGGTCTTTGAAAATATAGCATTTTCTATAAATTATATTATTTTAACGCAAAATTATATTAAACTTTAAGGTTGCTCCTTTTAAACTGTCTTAATTTATATCAATTGTTTAAATTGTGCAGCATTGTGTCGTTTTTATTTTCCAAATGAATTTGGCCTGTGTATCATTCTAATTGCATCAACAAGCATGATAACAATGGTCATGGATTTTAATGGAGTACGGCAATATTTTGAAAGCTGCTGTCCCATAATTACTGGTCAACACTAACGATCATCATACTATTAATCACTTTAAAACGTCAAAGATGAACGGAAGAACTTTTCTGTTGTACAGGCTAACTTGATGACGTTTCGGCTGTTAGCTTGACTTCTAAAAAATACATTTTCTAACAATTGCTAAATTTTCGCGGCAAATTTGTAGCACACTTAAAACAGGCTAATTAGATCATTTTATATTTCTCAGTCGTTTGCATGATCCTTTATTGTGCAATTTTATTATTCTTTTAAATACCTTGGCAGTTGTCAAATTAAGATTGCATCTAACATGCATGATTACAATGGTCATGAATTCAATGGAATACGGCAATTTTTTAAAGCTGCTATCAGGTAATAACTAGTCAACCAAAAAGATCGGAATAATATTTGTTACTTCTAAGCGTCAAAGATAAACAAAAGCAATCATATGTAGTATGATGCATCTCTATGAAGTGTATCGTGAGATTGCATTAAACAATCATAATAAAAACAGTCGAGCATTTTATTGAAACAGGTCAAAAGCTGCTGTCGGGCAAAAAATTGTTAGCCCTTATTGATCAGATTACTATTTGTTACTTCTAAGCGTCAAAAATGAACAAAAGCACTAATCTGTAGTATGAGTCATCTCGATGACGTTTCGGCTGCCGGCTAAAATTAAAAAAAATAGCATTTTCCCTAAAAAGCTTAATTCGAACTGATGAATACTCGAAAACAAAAACTTGCTTATCAGACCATCTCTATTCATAAAAGTCAATTCATTTGTGACGTCATGGTGTCATTCCTTAAGTTACTTAAAATATTGTCATCTGTATTACAGAGATTACATAATAACAACAGTCTAGCATTTAATTAAAACAGGTCAAAATGTTGAAAGCTGCTGTAGATAAAAACGTAAACAGTCAACGATCGGCATACTATTTGTAACCTCTAAACTTCAATATTGTCCAAAGACTAAATCAGTGGAATGATTTATCTCTATGACGATTTGGCTCTCTGCTTGACTTTTAAAAATAGCATTTCCTATAAATCGCTTAATTTAAGCGTCGAAATTATACTAAACATAAAAGTTACTTACCAGATCATCTTTATTTATATTAGTCGTTATATGATGCTTCCTTGTGTCATTTTAACTCACTTATATGAATTTGGCATTGTAGTATGATTCATCTCGATGACGTGTAGGCTGCCGGCTAAAATTTTGAAAAAAAACGCATTTTCCCTAAATAGCTTAATTCGAACTGATGAATACGCGTAAACAAAAACTTGCTTATCAGACCATCTCTATTCATAAAGGTCAATTCATTTGTGGCGTCATGGTGTCATTCCTTAAGTTATTAAAAAGATTGTCATATGTATTACAGAGATTACATAATTGCATTTTCATTGAAATATGCCAAAATCTTAAAAGCTGCTGTTTATTATAAATGTCCACAGTTGACGATCAGCATACTATTTGTAACGTCTAAACTTCCATGATTTCTGAAAACACTAAGCAGTATTGTGCGTTATTTTAATTTATATTTTGAGTTCTGCCTTGTATTTGAAAATATAGCATTTTCCATAAATTGTTTAATTTTGGCGCAAAATTATAGTAAACTTTAAGGTTGCTCATTTTAAACAATCTTTATTTATATCATGTGTTTAAATTATGCAGGATTGTTTCGTTTTTATTATTCAAATAAATTTGGCAGACGTATCTTTCTAATAGCATCAAACAATCATAATAACAAAGGTCATGGATTTAAATGGAGTAAGGCAATATTTTGAAAGCTGCTCTCCCATAATTACTAGTCAACACAAACGATCATCATACTGTTAATCACTTTAAAACGTCAAAGATGAACGGAAGAACTTTTCTGTTGTACATGCCAACTTGATGACGTTTCGGCTGTTGGCTTGACTTTTAAACAATACAATTTTCTAAAAATTGCTTAATTTTTGCGGCAAATTTGTGGTAAACTTAAAACTGGCTAAATAGATTATTTATATATTTCACAGTCGTTTGGATGATTCCTTATTAAGCAATTTTATTATCCTTTAAAATACCTTGGCAATTGTCAAATTAAGATTGCATCAAATATGCATGATTACAATGGTCATAAATTCAATGGAATACGGCAATTTTTTAAAGCTGCAATCAGGTAATAACTAGTCTAGCAAAACGATCAGAATACTATTTGTTACTTCTCAGCGTCAAAGATAAACAAAAGCAATCATATGTAGTATGATGCATCTTGACGACGTGTATCATCGAGATTGCATTTAACAATCATAATAAAAACAGTCCAGCATTTCATTGAAACAGATAAAAAGCTGCTGTCGGGCAAAAACTTGTTAGCCCTTATTGATTAGATTACTATTTGTTACATCGAAGCGTCAAAAATGAACAAAAGCACTAATCTGTAGTATGAGTCATCTCGATGACATGTCGGCTGCCGGCTAAAAGTTTAAAAATATAGCATTTTCCCTAAATAGCTTAATTCGAACTGATGAATACTAGTAAACAAAAACTTGCTTATCAGACCATCTCAATTCATAAAAGTCAATTCATTTATGGCGTCATGGTGTCATTCTTTAAGTTACTTAAAAGATTGTCATATGTATTACAGAGATTACATAAAACAAACATAATAACAACAGTCAAGCATTTGATTAAAACAGGTCAAAATGTTGAAAGCTGCTGTAGATAAAAACGTTAACAGTCAACAATCAGCATACTATTTGTAAAGTCTAAACTTCAATTATGTCCGAAGACTGAATCAGTGGTATGATTTATCTCGATGACGATTTTGCTCTCTGCTTGACTTTTAAAAATACCATTTACTAAAAAACGTTTAATTTTAGCGCCAAAATTATAGTAAACATAAAAGTTGCTTACCAGATTATCTATATTTATATAAAGCGTTATAATGATGCTTCACTGTGTCATTTTATCTTGCTTATAAGAATTTGGCATAACTATCAGTTGGATTGCATCTAAAATGCATGATAAACATGCTCATTGATATTAAGAGAATACCGCTATATGTTAAAAGCTGATGTTAGTTAATAACTTTTCAACACTAACGATCAGCATACTATGAGTCCCTCCTAGACTTTAGAGATAACCAGAAAAACTCATAAGTTGTATGAGCAATCTTGATTACGTTTTAGCTGTCTTTTTAAGTTTTGAATAATCGCAGTTTTATAAATCGCTTAAATTAAGCGGCAAAATTTTAGAAAAATTAAATCTTGAATATAAGACCATCTTTGTTAATATCAAGAGTTTTTAAAATGCAACATTGTTTGTTTTTTTATCCTTTTTAAGGATGTTGCATTTGTTTTATTTAGATTGCATTAAACATGCATGATAACAATGGTCATAGATTTGGATGGAATACGGCACATGACGAAAGCTGATGTCGATTAACTGCTAAACACATACCGATCAGAATACTATTTTACTTGTAAACGTTAAAGATAAACGAAAGCACTTATCTGTAGTATGAGCTATCTCGATGAAGTTTCGGCTGCCTGCTTGACTTTTAAAAAATTGCATTTTCTCTAAATAGCTCTATTCAAACTGCTAAATTCTCGTAAACATTGCTTATCAGACATCTCTATTCATAGTAGTCAATTCATTTGTTGCGTCATAAGATCATTTGTTAAATATATTCAAAAAGTTGACATATGTATCATTAAGATTGGATTAAACAAGAGTAATAACAACATTCTAGCATTTTCATTAAAATATGCCAAAATAATCTGCTGTTTAGTAAAAATGTCCACAGTTAACGATCAGCATACTATTTGTAACGTCTAAACTTTCATGATCACTGAAAGCACTAAGCAGTATTATGAGTTCTTTTTATTTATATTTTGAGGTCTGCCTGATCTTTGAAAATATAGCATTTTCTATAAATTGTTTAATTTCAACGCAAAATTGTAGTAAACTTTAAGTTTGCTCTTTTTAAACATTCTTTATTTATATCAAGTGTTTAAATTATGCAGGATTGTGTTGTTTTTATTATTTAAATAAATTTGGGAGGTGTATCATTCTAATTGCATCAAACAAGGGTGATAACAATGGTCATAAATTTTAATCGAGTACGCAATATTTTGAAAGCTGCTGTCCATAATTACTGGTCAACACTAACGTTTATCATACTATTTATCACTTTAAAACGTCTAAGATGATCGGAAGAACTTTTCTGTTGTATGGGCTAACATGATGACGTTTCGGCTGTTGGCTTGACTTTTAAAAAATACCATTTTCTAATAAATCTTAATTTTTGCGGCAAATTTATAGTAAACTTAAAACTGGCTTATTCGATCATATTTATATTTCTCAGTCGTTTGAATGATCCTTTGCTGTGCAATTTTATAATCCTTAAAAATACCTTGGCAGTGGTCAAATTAAGATTGCATCAAACATGCATGATTTCAATGGTCATAAATTCAATGGAATACGGCAATTTTTTAAAGTTGCTATCAGGTAATAACTAGTCTACGAAAACGATCAGAATACTATTCGTTACTTCTTAGCGTTCAGATAAACAAAAGCAATCATATGTAGTATGTTGCATCTCGATGACGTGTATCATCGAGATTGCATTAAACAATCATAATAAAAACAGTCCAGCACTTCATTGAAACAGATCAAAAGCTGCTGTCGGGCAAAACCTTGTTAGATCTTATTGATCAGATTACTATTTGTTTCTTCTAAGCGTCAAAAATGAACAAAAGCACTAATCTGTAGAATGAGTAACCTCGATGACGTGTCTGCTGCCGGCTAAAATTTTGAAAAAATAGCATTTTCCCTAAATAGCTTAATTCGAACTGATGAATACTCGTAAACCTAAACTTGCTTATCAGAACATCTCTATTCATTAATGTCAATTCATTTGTGGCGTCATGGTGTCATTCCTTATGTTACTTAAAAGATTGTCATATGTATTACAGAGATTACATAAAACAAACATAATAACAACAGTCAAGCATTTGATTAAAACAGGTCAAAATGTTGAAAGCTGCTGTAGATAAAAACGTTAACAGTCAACAATCAGCATACTACTTGTAAAGTCTAAACTTCAATTATGTCCGAAGACTGAATCAGTGGTATGATTTATCTCGATGACGATTTGGCTCTCTGCTTGACTTTTAAAAATACCATTTACTAAAAAACGTTTAATTTTAGCGCCAAAATTATAGTAAACATAAAAGTTGCTTACCAGATTATCTATATTTATATCAGGCGTTATAATGATGCTTCACTGTGTCATTTTATCTTGCTTATAAGAATTTGGCATAACTATCAGTTGGATTGCATCAAACATGCATGATAAACATGCTCATTGATATTAAGAGAATACGGCAATATGTTAAAAGCTGATGTTAGTTAATAACTTGTCAACACTAACGATCAGCATACTATGAGTCCCTCCTAGACGACAACGATAACCAGAATAACTCATTAGTAGTATGAGCCATCCTGATTACGTTTTAGCTGTCTTTTTGAGTTTTGAATAATCGCAGTTTTATAAATCGCTTAAATTTAGCGGCAAAATTATAGAAAAATTAAATCTTGATTATAAGACCATCTTTATTAATATCAAGAGTTTTTAAAATGCAACATTGTGTGTTTTTTATCCTTTTTAAGGATGTTGCATTTGTTTTATTTAGATTGCATTAAACATGCATGATAACAATGGTCATAGATTTGGATGGAATACGGCACATGACGAAAGCTGATGTCGGTTAACTGCTAAACACATACCGATCAGAATACTATTTTACTTGTAAACGTTAAAGATAAACGAAAGCACTTATCTGTAGTATGAGCTATCTCGATGATGTTTCGGCTGCCTGCTTGACTTTTAAAAAATTGCATTTTCTCTAAATAGCTCTATTCAAACTGCTAAATTCTCGTAAACATTGCTTATCAGACATCTCTATTCATAGTAGTCAATTCATTTGTTGCGTAATAAGATCATTTGTTAAATATATTCAAAAGGTTGACATATGTATCATTAAGATTGGATTAAACAAGAGTAATAACAACAGTCTAGCATTTTCATTGAAATATGCCAAAATAATCTGCTGTTTAGTAAAAATGTCCACAGTTAACGATCAGCATACTATTTGTAACGTCTAAACTTTCATGATTACTGAAAGCACTAAGCAGTATTATGAGTTCTTTTAATTTATATTTTGAGGTCTGCCTGATCTTTGAAAATATAGCATTTTCTATAAATTGTTTAATTTCAACGCAAAATTATAGTAAACTTTAAGTTTGCTCTTTTTAAACAATCTTTATTTATATCAAGTGTTTAAATTATGCAGGATTGTGTTGTTTTTATTATTTAAATAAATTTGGCAGGTGTATCATTCTAATTGCATCAAACAAGGATGATAACAATGGTCATAGATTTTAATCGAGTACGGCAATATTTTGAAAGCTGCTGTCCCATAATTACTGGTCAACACTAACGATCATCATACTATTAATCACTTTAAAACGTCAAAGATGAACGGAAGAACTTTTCTGTTGTAAGGGCTAACATGATGACGTTTCGGCTGTTGGCTTGACTTTTAAAAAATACCATTTTCTAAAAATATCTTAATTTTTGCGGCAAATTTATAGTAAACTTAAAACTGGCTTATTCGATCATTTTTATATTTCTCAGTCGTTTGAATGATCCTTTACTGTGCAATTTTGTAATCCTTCAGAATACCTTGGCAGTTGTCAAATTAAGATTGCATCAAACATGCATGATTACAATGGTCATAAATTCAATGGAATACGGCAATTTTTTAAAGTTGCTATCAGGTAATAACTAGGCTACGAAAACGATCAGAATACTATTCGTTACTTCTTAGCGTTCAGATAAACAAAAGCAATCATATGTAGTATGTTGCATCTCGATGACGTGTATCATCGAGATTGCATTAAAAAATCATAATAAAAACAGTCCAGCATTTCATTGAAACAGATCAAAAGCTGCTGTCGGGCAAAAACTTGTTAGCCCTTTTTGATCAGATTACTATTTGTTACTTTTAAGCGTCAAAAATGAACAAAAGCACTAATCTGTGGTATGAGTCACCTTTATGACGTGTCGGCTGCCGGCTAAAATTTTGAAAAAATAGCATTTTCCCTAAATAGCTTAATTCGAAATGATGAATACTCGTAAACAACAACTTGCTTATCAGAACATCTCTATTCATAAATGTCAATTCATTTGTGGCGTCATGGTGTCATTCCTTTTGTTACTTAAGAGATTGTCATATGTATTACAGAGATTACATAAAACAAACATAATAACAACAGTCAAGCATTTGATTAAAACAGGTCAAAATGTTGAAAGCTGCTATAGATATAAACGTTAACAGTCAACAATCAGCATACTACTTGTAAAGTCTAAACTTCAATTATTTCCGAAGACTGAATCAGTGGTATGATTTATCTTGATGACGATTTGGCTCTCTGCTTGACTTTTAAAAATACCATTTACTAAAAAACGTTTAATTTTAACGCCAAAATTATAGTAAATATAAAAGTTGCTTATCAGTTTATCTATATTTATATCAAGCGTTATAATGATGCTTCACTGTGTCATTTTATCTTGCTTATAAGAATTTGGCATAACTATCAGTAGGATTGCATCAAACATGCATGATAAACATGCTCATTGATATTAAGAGAATACGGCAATATGTTAAAAGCTGATGTTAGTTAATAACTTGTCAACACTAACGATCAGCATACTATGAGTCCCTCCTAGACGTCAAAGATAACCAGAATAACTCATCAGTAGTATGAGCCATCCTGATTAGCTTTTAGCTGTCTTTTTGAGTTTTGAATAATCGCAGTTTTATAAATTGCTTAAATTTAGCAACAAAATTATAGAAAAATTAAATCTTGATTATAAGACCATCTTTATTAATATCAAGAGTTTTTAAAATGCAACATTGTGTTTTTTTATCCTTTTAAAGGATGTTGCATTTGTTTTATTTAGATTGCATTAAACATGCATGATAACAATGGTCATAGATTTGGATGGAATACGGCACATGACGAAAGCTGATGTCGGTTAACTGCTAAACACATACCGATCAGAATACTATTTTACTTGTAAACGTTAAAGATAAACGAAAGCACTTATCTGTAGTATGAGCTATCTCGATGATGTTTCGGCTGCCTGCTTGACTTTTAAAAAATTGCATTTTCTCTAAATAGCTCTATTCAAACTGCTAAATTCTCGTAAACATTGCTTATCAGACATCTCTATTCATAGTAGTCAATTCATTTGTTGCGTAATAAGATCATTTGTTAAATATATTCAAAAGGTTGACATATGTATCATTAAGATTGGATTAAACAAGAGTAATAACAACAGTCTAGCATTTTCATTGAAATATGCCAAAATAATCTGCTGTTTAGTAAAAATGTCCACAGTTAACGATCAGCATACTATTTGTAACGTCTAAACTTTCATGATTACTGAAAGCACTAAGCAGTATTATGAGTTCTTTTAATTTATATTTTGAGGTCTGCCTGATCTTTGAAAATATAGCATTTTCTATAAATTGTTTAATTTCAACGCAAAATTATAGTAAACTTTAAGTTTGCTCTTTTTAAACAATCTTTATTTATATCAAGTGTTTAAATTATGCAGGATTGTGTTGTTTTTATTATTTAAATAAATTTGGCAGGTGTATCATTCTAATTGCATCAAACAAGGATGATAACAATGGTCATAGATTTTAATCGAGTACGGCAATATTTTGAAAGCTGCTGTCCCATAATTACTGGTCAACACTAACGATTATCATACTATTAATCACTTTAAAACGTCAAAGATGAACGATATAACTTTTCTGTTGTAAGGGCTAACATGATGACGTTTCGGCTGTTGGCTTGACTTTTAAAAAATACCATTTTCTAAAAATATCTTAATTTTTGCGGCAAATTTATAGTAAACTTAAAACTGGCTTATTCGATCATTTTTATATTTCTCAGTCGTTTGAATGATCCTTTACTGTGCAATTTTATAATCCTTCAAAATACCTTGGCAGTTGTCAAATTAAGATTGCATCAAACATGCATGATTACAATGGTCATAAATTCAATGGAATACGGCAATTTTTTAAAGTTGCTATCAGATAATAACTAGGCTACGAAAACGATCAGAATACTATTCGTTACTTCTTAGCGTTCAGATAAACAAAAGCAATCATATGTAGTATGTTGCATCTCGATGACGTGTATCATCGAGATTGCATTAAACAATCATAATAAAAACAGTCCAGCATTTCATTGAAACAGATCAAAAGCTGCTGTCGGGCAAAAACTTGTTAGCCCTTATTGATCAGATTACTATTTGTTACTTCTAAGCGTCAAAAATGAACAAAAGCACTAATCTGTAGTATGAGTCACCTCGATGACGTGTCCGCTGCCGGCTAAAATTTTGAAAAAATAGCATTTTCCCTAAATAGCTTAATTCGAACTGATGAATACTCGTAAACAAAAACTTGCTTATCAGAACATCTCTATTCATAAATGTCAATTCATTTGTGGCGTCATGGTGTCATTCCTTATGTTACTTAAAAGATTGTCATATGTATTACAGAGATTACATAAAACAAACATAATAACAACAGTCAAGCATTTGATTAAAACAGGTCAAAATGTTGAAAGCTGCTGTAGATAAAAACGTTAACAGTCAACAATCAGCATACTACTTGTAAAGTCTAAACTTCAATTATGTCCGAAGACTGAATCAGTGGTATGATTTATCTCGATGACGATTTGGCTCTCTGCTGGACTTTTAAAAATACCATTTACTAAAAAACGTTTAATTTTAGCGCCAAAATTATAGTAAACAAATAAGTTGCTTACCAGATTATCTATATTTATATAAAGCGTTATAATGATGCTTTACTGTGTCATTTTATCTTGCTTATAAGAATTTGGCATAACTATCAGTAGGATTGCATCAAACATGCATGATAAACATGCTCATTCATATTAAGAGAATACGGCAATATGTTAAAAGCTGATGTTAGTTAATAACTTGTCAACACTAACGATCAGCATACTATGAGTCCCTCCTAGACGTCAAAGATAACCAGAATAACTCATCAGTAGTATGAGCCATCCTGATTACGTTTTAGCTGTCTTTTTGAGTTTTGAATAATCGCAGTTTTATAAATCGCTTAAATTTAGCGGCAAAATTATAGAAAAATTAAATCTTGATTATAAGACCATCTTTATTAATATCAAGAGTTTTTAAAATGCAACATTGTTTTTTTTTATCCTTTTTAAGGATGTTGCATTTGTTTTATTTAGATTGCATTAAACATGCATGATAACAATGGTCAAAGATTTCGATGGAATACGTCATATGTCGAAAGCTGATGTCGGTTAACTGCTAAACACATACCGATCAGAATACTATTTTACTTATAAACGTCAAAGATGAACAAAACCAATCATTCGTAGTATGAGCTATTTTGATGATGTTTCGGCTGCCTGCTTGACTTTTAAAAAATTGCATTTTCTCTAAATAGCTCTATTCAAACTGCTAAATTCTCGTAAACATTGCTTATCAGACATCTCTATTCATATTAGTCAATTCATTTGTTGCGTGATTAGATCATTCGTTAAATGTATTCAAACGGTTGTCATATGTATCATTAAGATTGGATTAAACAAGAGTAATAACAACAGTCTAGCATTTTCATTGAAATATGCCAAAATCGTAAAAGCTGCTGTTTAGTAAAAATGTCCACAGTTAACGATCAGCATACTATTTGTAACGTCTAAACTTCTATGATTACTGAAAGCACTAAGCAGTATTATGAGTTCTTTTAATTTATATTTTGAGGTCTGCCTGATCTTTGAAAATATAGCATTTTCTATAAATTGTTTAATTTCAACGCAAAATTATAGTAAACTTTAAGTTTGCTCTTTTTAAACAATCTTTATTTATATCAAGTGTTTAAATTATGCAGGATTGTGTTGTTTTTATTATTTAAATAAATTTGGCAGGTGTATCATTCTAATTGCATCAAACAAGGATGATAACAATGGTCATAGATTTTAATCGAGTACGGCAATATTTTGAAAGCTGCTGTCCCATAATTACTGGTCAACACTAACGATCATCATACTATTAATCACTTTAAAACGTCAAAGATGAACGGAAGAACTTTTCTGTTGTAAGGGCTAACATGATGACGTTTCGGCTGTTGGCTTGACTTTTAAAAAATACCATTTTCTAATAAATCTTAATTTTTGCGGCAAATTTATAGTAAACTTAAAACTGGCTTATTCGATCATTTTTATATTTCTCAGTCGTTTGAATGATCCTTTACTGTGCAATTTTATAATCCTTCAAAATACCTTGGCAGTTGTCAAATTAAGATTGCATCAAACATGCATGATTACAATGGTCATAAATTCAATGGAATACGGCAATTTTTTAAAGTTGCTATCAGGTAATAACTAGGCTACGAAAACGATCAGAATACTATTCGTTACTTCTTAGCGTTCAGATAAACAAAAGCAATCATATGTAGTATGTTGCATCTCGATGACGTGTATCATCGAGATTGCATTAAACAATCATAATAAAAACAGTCCAGCATTTCATTGAAACAGATCAAAAGCTGCTGTCGGGCAAAAACTTGTTAGCCCTTATTGATCAGATTACTATTTGTTACTTCTAAGCGTCAAAAATGAACAAAAGCACTAATCTGTAGTATGAGTCACCTCGATGACGTGTCGGCTGCCGGCTAAAATTTTGAAAAAATAGCATTTTCCCTAAATAGCTTAATTCGAACTGATGAATACTCGTAAACAACAACTTGTTTATCAGAACATCTCTATTCATTAAATGTCAATTCATTTGTGGCGTCATGGTGTCATTCCTTATGTTACTTAAAAGATTGTCATATGTATTACAGAGATTACATAAAACAAACATAATAACAACAGTCAAGCATTTGATTAAAACAGGTCAAAATGTTGAAAGCTGCTGTAGATAAAAACGTTAACAGTCAACAATCAGCATACTACTTGTAAAGTCTAAACTTCAATTATGTCCGAAGACTGAATCAGTGGTATGATTTATCTCGATGACGATTTGGCTCTCTGCTTGACTTTTAAAAATACCATTTACTAAAAAACGTTTAATTTTAGCGCCAAAATTATAGTAAACATAAAAGTTGCTTACCAGATTATCTATATTTATATCAGGCGTTATAATGATGCTTCACTGTGTCATTTTATCTTGCTTATAAGAATTTGGCATAACTATCAGTTGGATTGCATCAAACATGCATGATAAACATGCTCATTGATATTAAGAGAATACGGCAATATGTTAAAAGCTGATGTTAGTTAATAACTTGTCAACACTAACGATCAGCATACTATGAGTCCCTCCTAGACGTCAAAGATAACCAGAATAACTCATCAGTAGTATGAGCCATCCTGATTACGTTTTAGCTGTCTTTTTGAGTTTTGAATAATCGCAGTTTTATAAATCGCTTAAATTTAGCGGCAAAATTATAGAAAAATTAAATCTTGATTATAAGACCATCTTTATTAATATCAAGAGTTTTTAAAATGCAACATTGTTTTTTTTAATCCTTTTTAAGGATGTTGCATTTGTTTTATTTAGATTGCATTAAACATGCATGATAACAATGGTCATAGATTTGGATGGAATACGGCACATGACGAAAGCTGATGTCGGTTAACTGCTAAACACATACCGATCAGAATACTATTTTACTTGTAAACGTTAAAGATAAACGAAAGCACTTATCTGTAGTATGAGCTATCTCGATGAAGTTTCGGCTGCCTGCTTGACTTTTAAAAAATTGCATTTTCTCTAAATAGCTCTATTCAAACTGCTAAATTCTCGTAAACATTGCTTATCAGACATCTCTATTCATAGTAGTCAATTCATTTGTTGCGTAATAAGATCATTTGTTAAATATATTCAAAAGGTTGACATATGTATCATTAAGATTGGATTAAACAAGAGTAATAACAACAGTCTAGCATTTTCATTGAAATATGCCAAAATCGTAAAAGCTGCTGTTTAGTAAAAATGTCCACAGTTAACGATCAGCATACTATTTGTAACGTCTAAACTTTCATGATTACTGAAAGCACTAAGCAGTATTATGAGTTCTTTTAATTTATATTTTGAGGTCTGCCTGATCTTTGAAAATATAGCATTTTCTATAAATTGTTTAATTTCAACGCAAAATTATAGTAAACTTTAAGTTTGCTCTTTTTAAACAATCTTTATTTATATCAAGTGTTTAAATTATGCAGGATTGTGTTGTTTTTATTATTTAAATAAATTTGGCAGGTGTATCATTCTAATTGCATCAAACAAGGATGATAACAATGGTCATAGATTTTAATCGAGTACGGCAATATTTTGAAAGCTGCTGTCCCATAATTACTGGTCAACACTAACGATCATCATACTATTAATCACTTTAAAACGTCAAAGATGAACGGAAGAACTTTTCTGTTGTAAGGGCTAACATGATGACGTTTCGGCTGTTGGCTTGACTTTTAAAAAATACCATTTTCTAAAAATATCTTAATTTTTGCGGCAAATTTATAGTAAACTTAAAACTGGCTTATTCGATCATTTTTATATTTCTCAGTCGTTTGAATGATCCTTTACTGTGCAATTTTATAATCCTTCAAAATACCTTGGCAGTTGTCAAATTAAGATTGCATCAAACATGCATGATTACAATGGTCATAAATTCAATGGAATACGGCAATTTTTTAAAGTTGCTATCAGGTAATAACTAGGCTACGAAAACGATCAGAATACTATTCGTTACTTCTCAGCGTTCAGATAAACAAAAGCAATCATATGTAGTATGTTGCATCTCGATGACGTGTATCATCGAGATTGCATTAAACAATCATAATAAAAACAGTCCAGCATTTCATTGAAACAGATCAAAAGCTGCTGTCGGGCAAAAACTTGTTAGCCCTTATTGATCAGATTACTATTTGTTACTTCTAAGCGTCAAAAATGAACAAAAGCACTAATCTGTAGTATGAGTCACCTCGATGACGTGTCGGCTGCCGGCTAAAATTTTGAAAAAATAGCATTTTCCCTAAATAGCTTAATTCGAACTGATGAATACTCGTAAACAAAAACTTGCTTATCAGAACATCTCTATTCATAAATGTCAATTCATTTGTGGCGTCATGGTGTCATTCCTTATGTTACTTAAAAGATTGTCATATGTATTACAGAGATTACATAAAACAAACATAATAACAACAGTCAAGCATTTGATTAAAACAGGTCAAAATGTTGAAAGCTGCTGTAGATAAAAACGTTAACAGTCAACAATCAGCATACTACTTGTAAAGTCTAAACTTCAATTATGTCCGAAGACTGAATCAGTGGTATGATTTATCTCGATGACGATTTGGCTCTCTGCTTGACTTTTAAAAATACCATTTCCTAAAAAACGCTTAATTTTAGCGCCAAAATTATAGTAAACATAAAAGTTGCTTACCAGATTATCTATATTTATATCAGGCGTTATAATGATGCTTCACTGTGTCATTTTATCTTGCTTATAAGAATTTGGCATAACTATCAGTAGGATTGCATCAAACATGCATGATAAACATGCTCATTGATATTAAGAGAATACGGCAATATGTTAAAAGCTGATGTTAGTTAATAACTTGTCAACACTAACGATCAGCATACTATGAGTCCCTCCTAGACGTCAAAGATAACCAGAATAACTCATCAGTAGTATGAGCCATCTTGATTACGTTTTAGCTGTCTTTTTGAGTTTTGAATAATCGCAGTTTTATAAATCGCTTAAATTTAGCGGCAAAATTATAGAAAAATTAAATCTTGATTATAAGACCATCTTTATTAATATCAAGAGTTTTTAAAATGCAACATTGTGTTTTTTTTATCCTTTTTAAGAATGTTGCATTTGTTTTATTTAGATTGCATTAAACATGCATGATAACAATGGTCAAAGATTTCGATGGAATACGTCATATGTCGAAAGCTGATGTCGGTTAACTGCTAAACACATACCGATCAGAATACTATTTTACTTATAAACGTTAAAGATGAACGAAAACAATCATTCGTAGTATGAGCTATTTTGATGATGTTTCGGCTGCCTGCTTGACTTTTAAAAAATTGCATTTTCTCTAAATAGCTCTATTCAAACTGCTAAATTCTCGTAAACATTGCTTATCAGACATCTCTATTCATAGTAGTCAATTCATTTGTTGCGTCAATAAGATCATTTGTTAAATATATTCAAAAGGTTGTCATATGTATCATTAAGATTGGATTAAACAAGAGTAATAACAACAGTCTAGCATTTTCATTGAAATATGCCAAAATCGTAAAAGCTGCTGTTTAGTAAAAATGTCCACAGTTAACGATCAGCATACTATTTGTAACGTCTAAACTTTCATGATTACTGAAAGCACTAAGCAGTATTATGAGTTCTTTTAATTTATATTTTGAGGTCTGCCTGATCTTTGAAAATATAGCATTTTCTATAAATTGTTTAATTTCAACGCAAAATTATAGTAAACTTTAAGTTTGCTCTTTTTAAACAATCTTTATTTATATCAAGTGTTTAAATTATGCAGGATTGTGTTGTTTTTATTATTTAAATAAATTTGGCAGGTGTATCATTCTAATTGCATCAAACAAGGATGATAACAATGGTCATGGATTTTAATGGAGTACGGCAATATTTTGAAAGCTGCTGTCCCATAATTACTGGTCAACACTAACGATCATCATACTATTAATCACTTTAAAACGTCAAAGATGAACGGAAGAACTTTTCTGTTGTAAGGGCTAACATGATGACGTTTCGGCTGTGGGCTTGACTTTTAAAAAATACCATTTTCTAAAAATATCTTAATTTTTGCGGCAAATTTATAGTAAACTTAAAACTGGCTTATTCGATCATTTTTATATTTCTCAGTCGTTTGAATGATCCTTTACTGTGCAATTTTATAATCCTTCAAAATACCTTGGCAGTTGTCAAATTAAGATTGCATCAAACATGCATGATTACAATGGTCATAAATTCAATGGAATACGGCAATTTTTTAAAGTTGCTATCAGGTAATAACTAGGCTACGAAAACGATCAGAATACTATTCGTTACTTCTCAGCGTTCAGATAAACAAAAGCAATCATATGTAGTATGTTGCATCTCGATGACGTGTATCATCGAGATTGCATTAAACAATCATAATAAAAACAGTCCAGCATTTCATTGAAACAGATCAAAAGCTGCTGTCGGGCAAAAACTTGTTAGCCCTTATTGATCAGATTACTATTTGTTACTTCTAAGCGTCAAAAATGAACAAAAGCACTAATCTGTAGTATGAGTCATCTCGATGACGTGTCGGCTGCCGGCTAAAATTTTGAAAAAATAGCATTTTCCCTAAATAGCTTAATTCGAACTGATGAATACTCGTAAACAAAATCTTGCTTATCAGATCATCTCTATTCATAAATGTCAATTCATTTGTGGCGTCATGGTGTCATTCTTTATGTTATTAAAAAGATTGTCATATGTATTACAGAGATTACATAAAACAAACATAATAACAACAGTCAAGCATTTGATTAAAACAGGTCAAAATGTTGAAAGCTGCTGTAGATAAAAACGTTAACAGTCAACAGATCAGCATACTATTTGTAAAGTCTAAACTTCAATTTTGTCCGAACACTGAATCAGTGGTATGGGTCATCTCGATGACGATTTGGATCTCTGCTTGACTTTTAAAAAGACCATTTCCTATAAATCTCTTCATGTTAGCGCAAAATTATAGTAAACATAAAAGTTGCTTACCAGATTATCTTTATTTATATCAGGCGTTATAATGATGCTTCACTGTGTCATTTTATCTCGCTTATAAGAATTTGGCATAACTATCAGTAGGATTGCATCAAACATGCATGATAAACATGCTCATTGATATTAAGAGAATACGGCAATATGTTAAAAGCTGATGTTAGTTAATAACTTGTCAACACTTAGGATCAGCATACTATGAGTCCCTCTTAGACGTCAAAGATAAACAGAATAACTCATCGGTAGTGTGAGCCATCTTGATTACGTTTTAGATGTCTTTTTGAATTTTGAATAATCGCAGTTTTATAAATCGCTTAAATTTAGCGGCAAAATTATAGAACAATCAAATCTTGATTAAAAGACCATCTTTATTTATATCAAGAGTTTTTAAAATGCAACATTGTGTTTTTTTTGTTTACTTTTTAAGAATGTTGCATTTGTTTTATTTAGATTGCATTGAACATGCATGATAACAATCGTCATAGATTTGGATTGAATACGGCATATGACGAAAGCTGATGTCGGTTAACTGCTAATCACAAACCGATCAGAATACTATTTTACTTATAAACGTTTAAGATCAACGAAACCAATCATTCGTAGTATGAGCTATTTTGATGATGTTTCGGCTGCCGCTTGACTTTTTTAAAATTGCATTTTCTCTTAATAGCTCTATTCAATTTGCTAAATTATCGTAAACAATAAACTTGCTTATCAGACATCTCTATTCATAGTAGTCAATTCATTTGTTGCGTCATAAGATCATTTGTTAAATATATTCAAAAGGTTGACATATGTATCATTAAGATTGGATTAAACAAGAGTAATAACAACAGTCTAGCATTTTCATTGAAATATGCCAAAATCGTAAAAGCTGCTGTTTAGTAAAAATGTCCACAGTTAACGATCAGCATACTATTTAAAACGTCTAAACTTTCATGATTACTGAAAGCACTAAGCAGTATTATAAGTTCTTTTTATTTATATTTTGAGGTCTGCCTGATCTTTGAGAATATAGCATTTTCTATAAATTGTTAAATTTCAACGCAAAATTAGAGTAAACTTTAAGTTTGCTCTTTTTAAACAAACTTTATTTTTATCAAGTGTTTAAAATATGCAGGATTGTGTTGTTTTTATTAATTAAATAAATTTGGCAGGTGTATCATTCTAATTGCATCAAACAATGGTCATGGATTTTAATGGAGTACGGCAATATTTTAAAAGCTGCTGTCCCATAATTACTGGTCAACACTAACGATCATCATACTATTAATCACATTAAAACGTCAAAGATAAACGGAAGAACTTTTCTGTTTTAAGGGCTAACATGATGACGTTTCGGCTGTTAGCTTGACTTTTAAAAAATACCATTTTCTAAAAATATCTTAATTTTTGCGGCAAATTTATAGTAAACTTAAAACTGGCTTATTTGATCATTTTTATATTTCTCAGTCGTTTGAATGATCCTTTATTGTGCAATTTTATTATTCCTTTAAAATACCTTGGCAGTTGTCAAATTAAGATTGCATCAAACATGCATGATTACAATGGTCATAAATTCAATGGAATACGGCAATTTTTTAAAGTTGCTATCAGGTAATAACTAGGCTACGAAAACGATCAGAATACTATTCGTTACTTCTCAGCGTAAAGATAAACAAAAGCAATCATATGTAGTATGTTGCATCTCGATGACGTGTATCATCGAGATTGCATTAAACAATCATAATAAAAACAGTCCAGCATTTCATTGAAACAGATCAAAAGCTGCTGTCGGGCAAAAACTTGTAAGCCCTTATTGATCAGATTACTATTTGTTACTTCTTCACGTCAAAAATGAACAAAAGCACTAATCTGTAGTATGAGTCATCTCGATGACGTGTCGGCTGCCGGCTAAAATTTTGAAAAAAAAGCATTTTCCCTAAATAGCTTAATTCGAACTGATGAATACTCGTAAACAAAAACTTGCTTATCAGACCATCTCTATTCATAAATGTCAATTCATTTGTGGCGTCATGGTGTCATTCCTTATGTTACTTAAAAGATTGTCATATGTATTACAGAGATTACATAAAACAAACATAATAACAACAGTCAAGCATTTGATTAAAACAGGTCAAAATGTTGAAAGCTGCTGTAGATAAAAACGTTAACAGTCAACGATCAGCATACTATTTGTAAAGTCTAAACTTCAATTTTGTCCAAAGACTGAATCAGTGGTATGATTCATCTCGATGACGATTTGGCTCTCTGCTTGACTTTTAAAAATACCATTTCCTATAAATCGCTTTATTTTAGCGCCAAAATTATAGTAAACACAAAAGTTGCTTACCAGATTATTTTTATTTATATCAGGCGTTATAATGATGCTTCATTGTGTCATTTTATCTCGCTTTTAAGAATTTGGCATATCTATCAGTAGGATTGCATCAAACATGCATGATAAACATGCTCATTGATATTAAGAGAATACGGCAATATGTTAAAAGCTGATGTTAGTTAATAACTTGTCAACACTAACGATCAGCATACTATGAGTCCCTCCTAGACGTCAAAGATAACCAGAATAACTCATCAGTAGTATGAGCCATCTTGATTACGTTTTAGCTGTCTTTTTGAGTTTTGAATAATCGCAGTTTTATAAATCGCTTAAATTAAGCGGCAAAATTATAGAAAAATTAAATCTTGATTATAAGACCATCTTTATTAATATCAAGAGTTTTTAAAATGCAACATTGTGTTATATTTTTATACTTTTAAGAAAGTTGCATTTGTTTTATTTAGATTGCATTAAACATGCATGATTACAATGGTCATAGATTTGGATGGAATACGGCATATGACGAAAGCTGATGTCGGTTAACTGCTAAACACATACTGATCAGAATACTATTTTACATATAAACGTTAGAGATAAGCAAAAGCACTAATCTGTAGTATGAGCTGTCTTGATGAGGTTTCGGCTGCCTGCTTGACTTTTAAAAAATTGCATTTTCTCTAAATAGCTCTATTCAAACTGCTAAATTCTCGTAAACATTGCTTATCAGACATCTCTATTCATATTAGTCAATTCATTTGTTGCGTCATAAGATCATTCGTTCAATATATTCAAACAGGTTGTCATATGTATCATTAAGATTGGATTAAACAAGGGTAATAACAACAGTCTAGCATTTTCATTGAAATATGCCAAAATCGTAAAAGCTGCTGTTTAGTAAAAATGTCCACAGTTAACGATCAGCATACTATTTGTAACGTCTAAACTTCCATGATTACTGAAAGCACTAAGCAGTATTATGAGTTCTTTTAATTTATATTTTGAGGTCTGCCTGATCTTTGAAAATATAGCATTTTCTATAAATTGTTTAATTTCAACGCAAAATTATAGTAAACTTTAAGGGGTCTCTTTTTAAACAATCTTTATTTATATCAAGTATTTAAATTATGCAGAATTGTGTTGTGTTTATTATTTAAATAAATTTGGCAGGTGTATCATTCTAATTGCATCAAACAAGGATAATAACAATGGTCATCGATTTTAATCGAGTACGGCAATATTTTGAAAGCTGCTGTCCATAATTACTGGTCAACACTAACGATCATCATACTATTAATCACTTTAAAACGTCAAAGATGAACGGAAGAACTTTTCTGTTGTAAGGGCTAACATGATGACGTTTCGGCTGTGGGCTTGACTTTTAAAAAATACCATTTTTTAAAAATATCTTAATTTTTGCGGCAAATTTTTAGTAAACTTAAAACTGGCTCATTAGATCTTTTTTATTTCTCAGTCGTTTGAATGATCCTTTACTGTGCAATTTTATTATCCTTCAAAATACCTTGGCAGTTGTCAAATAAAAATTGCATCAAACATGCATGATTACAATGGTCATAAATTCAATCGAATACGGCAATTTTTTAAAGTTGTTTTCAGGTAATAACTAGGCTACGAAAACGATCAGAATACTATTCGTAACTTCTCAGCGTAAACATAAACAAAAGCAATCATATGTAGTATGTTGCATCTCGATGACGTGTATTATCGAGATTGCATTAAACAATCAAAATAAAAACAGTACAGCATTTCATTGAAACAGATCAAAAGCTGCTGTCGGCCAAAAACTTGTAAGCCCTTATTGATCAGATTACTACTTGTTACTTCTAACCGTTAAAAATGAACAATAGCACTAATCTGTAGTATGAGTAATCTCGATGACCTGTCGGCTGCCGGCTAAAATTTTGAAAAAATAGCATTTTTCCTTAATAGCTTAATTTGAACTGATGAATACTCGTAAACAAAAACTTGCTTATCAGACCATCTCTATTCATAAATGTCAATTCATTTGTTGCGTCATGGTGTCATTCTTTAAGTTACATAAAAGATTGTCATATGTATTACAGAGATTACATAAAACAAACATAATAACAACAGTCAAGCATTTGATTAAAACAGGTCAAAATGTTGAAAGCTGCTGTAGATAAAAACGTTAACAGTTAACGATCAGCATACTATTTGTAAAGTCTAAACTTCAATTATGTCCGAAGACTGAATCAGTGGTTTGATTCATCTCGATGACGATTTGGCTCTCTGCTTGACTTTTAAAAATACCATTTCCTATAAATCGCTTAATTTTAGCGGCAAAATTACAGTAAATATAAAAGTTGCTTACCAGATTATCTTTATTTATATTAGGCGTTATAATGATGCTTCACTGTGTCATTTTATCTCGCTTATAAAAATTTGGCATAACTATCAGTAGGATTGCATCAAACATGCATGATAAACATGCTCATTGATATTAAGAGAATACGGCAAAATGTTAAAAGCTAATGTTGGTTAATAACTTGTCAACACTAACGATCAGCATACTATGAGTCCCTCCTAGACGTCTATGATAACCAGAATTACTCATCAGTAGTATGAGCCATCTTGATTACGTTTTAGCTGTCTTTTTGAGTTTTGAAAATTCACAGTTTTATAAGTCGCTTAAATTAAGCGGCAAAATTATAGAAAAGTTAAATCTTGATTATAAGACCATCTTTATTAATATCAAGAGTTTTTGAAATGCAACATTGTGTTATTTTTTTATCCTTTTAAAGAATGTTGCATTTTTTAATTTAGATTGCATTAAACATGAATGATAACAATGGTCATAGATTTGGATTGAATACGGCATATGACGAAAGCTGATGTCGGTTAACTGCTAAACACATACTGATCAGAATACTATTTTACTTTTAAACGTTAAAGATGAAAGAAAGCACTTATCTGTAGTATGAGTTATTTTGATGATGTGTCGGCTGCCTGCTAGACTTTTAAATAATTGCATTTTCACTAAATAGCTCTATTCAAACTGCTAAATCCTCGTAACATTGCTTATCAGACATCTTTATTCATATAAGTCAATTCATTTGTTGCGTCATAAGATCATTCGTTAAATATATTCAAATGGGTGTCATATGTATCATTAAGATTGGATTAAACAAGGGTAATAACAACAGTCTAGCATTTTCATTGAAATATGCCTAAATTGTAAAAGCTGCAGATTAGTAAAAATGTCCACAGTTAACGATCAGCATACTATTTGTAACGTCTAAACCTCCATAATTACTAAAAGCACTAAGCAGTATTATGAGTTCTTTTAATTTATATTTTGAGGTCTGCCTGGTCTTTGAAAATATAGCATTTTCTATAAATTGTTTTATTTAAGCGCAAAATTATAATTAACTATAAGGTTGCTACTTTTGAAATATCTTAATTTATGTCAAGTGTTTAAATTATGCAGCATTGTGTCGTTTTTATTATTCAAATGATTTTAGCAGGTGTATCATTCTAATTGCATCAAACAAGCATGATAACAACGGTTATGGATTTTATTGGAGTACGGCAATATTTTAGAAGCTGATGTCATATAATTACTGGTCAACACTAACGATCATCATACTATTAATAACTTTAAAACGTCAAAGATGAACGAAAAAACCTTTCTGTGTTACAGGCCTACTTGATGACGTTTCGGCTGTCAGCTTGACTTTTAAAAAATACCATTTTCTAAAAATTGCTTAATTTTTGCGGCAAATTTATAGTAAACTAAAAACTGGCTTATTAGATCATTTTTACATTTCTCAGTCGTTTGAATGATCCTTTATTGTGCAATTTTATTATCCTACCAAATACCTTGGCAGTTGTCAAATAAAGATTGCATCAAACATGCATGATTACAATGGTCAATAAATTCAATGGAATACGGCAATTTCTTAAAGCTGCTATCAGGTAATAACTAGTCTACCAAAACGATCAGAATACTATTCGTTACTTCTCAGCGTTAAAAAAAAACCAATCATATGTAGTAAGATGCATCTCGATGACTTGTATCATCAAGATTGCATTAAACAATCATAATAAAAACAGTCCAGCATTTCATTGAAACATGTCAAAATCTGCTGTCGGGCAAAAACTTGTTAGCCTTTATTGATCAGATTACTATTTGTTAATTCTAAGCGTCAAAAATAAACAAAAGCACTAATCTGTAGTATGAGTCATCTCGATGACGAGTCGGCTGCCGGCTTAAAATTTTGAAAAAATAGCATTTTCCCTAAATAGCTTAATTCGAACTGATGAATTCACTTAAACAAAAACTTGCTTATCAGACCATCTCTATTCATAAAGGTCAATTCATTTTTGAAGTCATGGTGTCATTCCTAAAGTTACTTAAAAGATTGTCATATGTATTACAGAGATTACATAAGACAAACATAATAACAACAGTCTGGCATTTGATCAAAACAAATCAAAATGTTTAAAGCTGCTATAGATAAAAACGATAACAGTAAACGATCAGCATACTATTTGTAACGTCTAAACTTCAATTATGTCCGAAGACTAAATCAGTGGTATGATTCATCTCAATGACAATTTGGCTCTCTGCTTGACTTTTAAAAATACCATTTCCTATATTTGTTTAATTTTAGCGGCAAAATTATAGTAAACATAAAAGTTGCTTACCATATTATCTTTATTTATATCCGGCGTAATATTGATGCTTTATTTTGTAATTTTATCTCACTTATAAGAATTTGGCAAAACTATTATTTGGATTGCATCAAACATGCATGATAAACAAGCTCATTGATTTTTAGAGAATACGGCAATATGTTGAAAGCTGATGTGAGTGAATAACTTGTCAACACTAACGAATAGCATACTATTAGTCCATCCTTGACGTCAAAGATAACCAGAAAAACTCATCAGTAGTTTAAGTCATCTTGATTACGTTTTAGCTGTCTGTTTGAGTTTTGAATAATCGCAGTTTTATAAATAGCTTAAATTTAGCGGCACAATTTTAGAAAACTTAAATCTTGATTATAAGACCATCTTTATTAATTTCAAGCGTTTTTAAAATGCGACATTGTGTTATTTTTTATGCTTTTTAAGAATCTGGCATTTGTTTTATTTAGATTGCATAAAACATGCATGATAACAATTGTCATAGATTTCGATGGAAGACGGCATATGTCGAAAGCTGATGTCGGTTAACTCTAAACACATACCGATCAGAATACTATTTTACTTATCAACGGCAAATATGAACGAAATCACTAATCTGTAGTATGAGCTATCTCGATGAGGTTTGCTGATCGTTAGTGTCGATGAGGTTTGCTGATAGTATGCTGATCGTTAGTGTTGACAAGTTATCAACTAACTTCAGCATTCAACATATCGCCGGATTCTCTTAATATCACTGAGCATATTTATCATGCATGTTTGATTCAATCCTACTGATAGTTATGCCAAATTCTTATAAGCAAGATAAAATGACACAGTGAAGCATCATTATAACAACTGATATAAATAAAGATAATCTGGTAAGCAACTTTTATGTTTATTATAATTTTGCCGCTAAAATTAAGCGATTTATAGGAAATGGTATTTTTAAGATTCAAGCAGAGCCAATTTGTCATCGAGATGAATCATACCACTAATTCAGTCTTCGGACATAATTGAAGTTTAGATTTCGATGGAAGACGGCATATGTCGAAAGCTGATGTCGGTTAACTCTAAACACATACCGATCAGAATACTATTTTACTTATCAACGGCAAATATGAACGAAATCACTAATCTGTAGTATGAGCTATCTCGATGAGGTTGGCTGATCGTTAGTGTCGATGAGGTTTGCTGATAGTATGCTGATCGTTAGTGTTGACAAGTTATCAACTAACTTCAGCATTCAACATATCGCCGGATTCTCTTAATATCACTGAGCATATTTATCATGCATGTTTGATTCAATCCTACTGATAGTTATGCCAAATTCTTATAAGCAAGATAAAATGACACAGTGAAGCATCATTATAACAACTGATATAAATAAAGATAATCTGGTAAGCAACTTTTATGTTTATTATAATTTTGCCGCTAAAATTAAGCGATTTATAGGAAATGGTATTTTTAAGATTCAAGCAGAGCCAATTTGTCATCGAGATGAATCATACCACTAATTCAGTCTTCGGACATAATTGAAGTTTAGACGTTACAAATAGTATGCTGATCGTTGGCTATTAACGTGTTGAAATATTAATATCGTGTCGAGCTATTAATATGTCGAAAGCTGATGTCGGTTAACTGTTAAACACATACTGATTCAAATACTATTTTACTTTAAACGTCAAAGATGAACGAAGGCGCTCCTCTGTAGAATGAGCTATCTCGATGAGGTTTCGGCTGCCTGCTTGACTTTTGAACAATATATTTTTTTTCTGAAACGCTCCATTCAAACTGCTAAATTCTCGTAAACAAAAAACTTGCTTATCAGACATCTCTATTCATATTAGTCAATTCATTTGTTGCGTCATAAGATCATTCGTTAAATATATTCGAAAGGTTGTTATATGTATCATTAAGATTAGATTAAACAAGCGTAATAACAAC
Organism: Pomphorhynchus laevis; assembly: GCA_012934845.2. Lineage (NCBI taxonomy): Eukaryota > Metazoa > Acanthocephala > Palaeacanthocephala > Echinorhynchida > Pomphorhynchidae > Pomphorhynchus > Pomphorhynchus laevis. The sequence continues at coordinate 28,588 of WNNJ02000354.1, read as the reverse complement.
AGTCTAGCATTTTCATTGAAATATGCCAAAATCTTAAAAGCTGCTGTTTATTAAAAATGTCCACAGTTAACGATCAGCATACTATTTGTAACGCCTGAACTTCTAAAATTGCTCTTAGCACTAAGCAGTATTATGAGTTATTTTAATTTAAATTTTGAGGTCTGCCTGTTCTTTGAAAATATAGCATTTTCTATAAATTGTTTAATTTTAGCGCAAAATTATAGTAAACTTAAGGGTTGCTTCTTTTAAACTATCTTTATTCATATCAAGTGTTTAAATTATGCAGCATTGTGTCGTTTTTATTATTCAAATGAATTTGGAAGGTGTATCATTCTAATTGCTTCACACAATCATGATAACAACGGTCATGGATTTTAATGGAGTACGGCAATATTTTGAAAGCTGCGGTCATATAATTACTGGTCAACACTAACGATCATCATACTATTAATCACTTTTAAACGTCAAAGATGAACGGAAGAACCTTTCTGTTGTACAGGCTAACTTAATGACGTTTCGGCTACCGGCTTGACTTTTAAAAAATACCATTTTCTAAAAATTGCTTTATTTTTGCGGCAAATTTTTAGTAAACTTAAAACTGGCTTATTAGATCATTTTTATATTTCTCAGTCGTTTGAATGATCCTTTATTGTGCAATTTTATTATCCTACCAAATACCTTAGCAGTTGTAAAATAAAAATTGCATCAAACATGCATGATTACAATGATCATAAATTCAATGCAATACTGCAATTTTTTAAAGCTGCTATCAGGTAATAACTTGTCTACCAAAATGATCAAAATACTATTCGTTAATTCTCAGCGTCAAAGATAAACAAAACAAATCATATGTAGTATGATGCATCTCGATGACGTGTATCATCGAGATTGCATTAATCAACAATAATAAAAACAGTCCAGCAATTCATTGAAACATGTCAAAAGCTGCTGTCGGGCAAAACCTTGTTAGCCCCTATTGATCAGATTACTATTTGTTAATTCTAAACGTCACAACTGAACAAAAGCACTAATCTGTAGTATAAGTCATCTCAATGACGTGTCGGCTGCCGGCTAAAATATTGAAAAAAAATAGCATTTTCTCTAAATAGCTTACTTCGAACTGATGAATTCTCGTAAACAAAAACTTGCTTATCAGACCATCTCTATTCATAAAGGTAAATTCATTTTTGAAGTCATGGTGTCATTCCTAAAGTTACTTAAAAGATTGTCATATGTATTACAGATATTACATAAAACAAACATAATAACAACAGTCAAGCATTTGATTAAAACAGGTCAAAATGTTGAAAGCTGCTGTAGATAAAAACGTTAACAGTCAACGATCAGCATACTATTTGTAACGTCTAAACTTCAAGATTTCGATGATAGATTTCGAAACTTCATAGATTTCGATGGAAGACGGCATATGTCGAAAGCTGATGTCGGTTAACTCTTAACACATACCGATCAGAATACTATTTTACTTATCAACGGCAAATATGAACGAAATCTCTAATCTGTAGTATGAGCTATCTCGATGAGGTTTGCTGATCGTTAGTGTCGATGAGGTTTGCTGATAGTATGCTGATCGTTAGTGTTGACAAGTTATCAACTAACTTCAGCATTCAACATATCGCCGGATTCTCTTAATATCACTGAGCATATTTATCATGCATGTTTGATTCAATCCTACTGATAGTTATGCCAAATTCTTATAAGCAAGATAAAATGACACAGTGAAGCATCATTATAACAACTGATATAAATAAAGATAATCTGGTAAGCAACTTTTATGTTTATTATAATTTTGCCGCTAAAATTAAGCGATTTATAGGAAATGGTATTTTTAAGATTCAAGCAGAGCCAATTTGTCATCGAGATGAATCATACCACTAATTCAGTCTTCGGACATAATTGAAGTTTAGATTTCGATGGAAGACGGCATATGTCGAAAGCTGATGTCGGTTAACTCTAAACACATACCGATCAGAATACTATTTTACTTATCAACGGCAAATATGAACGAAATCACTAATCTGTAGTATGAGCTATCTCGATGAGGTTGGCTGATCGTTAGTGTCGATGAGGTTTGCTGATAGTATGCTGATCGTTAGTGTTGACAAGTTATCAACTAACTTCAGCATTCAACATATCGCCGGATTCTCTTAATATCACTGAGCATATTTATCATGCATGTTTGATTCAATCCTACTGATAGTTATGCCAAATTCTTATAAGCAAGATAAAATGACACAGTGAACCATCATTATAACAACTGATATAAATAAAGATAATCTGGTAAGCAACTTTTATGTTTATTATAATTTTGCCGCTAAAATTAAGCGATTTATAGGAAATGGTATTTTTAAGATTCAAGCAGAGCCAATTTGTCATCGAGATGAATCATACCACTAATTCAGTCTTCGGACATAATTGAAGTTTAGACGTTACAAATAGTATGCTGATCGTTGGCTATTAACGTGTTGAAATATTAATATCGTGTCGAGCTATTAATATGTCGAAAGCTGATGTCGGTTAACTGTTAAACACATACTGATTCAAATACTATTTTACTTTAAACGTCAAAGATGAACGAAGGCGCTCATCTGTAGAATAAGCTATCTCGATGAGGTTTCGGCTGCCTGCTTGACTTTTGAACAATATTATTTTTTCTGAAACGCTCCATTCAAACTGCTAAATTCTCGTAAACAAAAAACTTGCTTATCAGACATATATTTTCATAGTAGTCAATTCATTTGTTTGTCATAAGATCATTTGTTAAATATATTCAAAAGGTTGAAAAATGTCCACAGTTAACGATCAGCATACTATTTGTAGCGCCTTAAATTCCATGATTACTGAAACCACTACACAGTATTATGAGTTGTTTTAATTTATATTTTGAGGTCTGCCTGGTCTTTGAAAATATAGCATTTTCTATAAATTGTTTAATTTAAGCGCAAAATTATAATTAACTTTAAGGCTGCTACTTTTGAAATATCTTAATTTATGTCAAGTGTTTAAATTATGCAGCATTGTGTCGTTTTTATTATTCAAATGATTTTAGCAGGTGTATCATTCTAATTGCATCAAACAAGAATGATAATAACGGTCATGGATTTTAATGGAGTACGGCAATATTTTGAAAGCTGCTGTCATATAATTACTGGTCAACACTAACGATCATCATACTATTAATAACTTTTAAACGTCAAAGATGAACGGAAGAACCTTTCTGTTGTACAGGCTTACTTGATGACGTTTCGGCGTTGGGCTTCACTTTTAAACAATAACATTTTCTAAAAATTGCTTGATTTTTGCGGCAAATTTCTAGCAAACTTAAAACTGGCTTATTAGATCATTTTTATATTTCTTAGTCGTTTGAATGATCCTTTATTGTTCAATTTTTTTATCCAACCAAATACCTTGGTAGTTGTCAAATAAAGATTGCATCAAACATGCATGATTACAATGGTCATAAATTCAATGCAATACTGCAATTTTTTAAAGCTGCTATCAGGTAATAACTTTTCTACCAAAATGATCAAAATACTATTCGTTACTTCTCAGCGTCAAAGATAAACAAAAGCAATCATATGTAGTATGATGCATCTCGATGACGTGTATCATCGAGATTGCATTAATCAACAATAATAAAAACAGTCCAGCAATTTATTGAAACATGTCAAAAGCTGCTGTCGGGCAAAACCTTGTTAGCCCCTATTGATCAGATTACCTTTTGTTAATTCTAAGCGTCACAACTGAACAAAAGCACTAATCTGTAGTATAAGTCATCTCAATGACGTGTCGGCTGCCGGCTAAAATATTGAAAAAATAGCATTTTCTCTAAATAGCTTACTTCGAACTGATGAATTCTCGTAAACAAGAACTTGCTTATCAGACCATCTCTATTCATAAAGGTAAATTCATTTTTGAAGTCATGGTTTCATTCCTAAAGTTACTTAAAAGATTGTCATATGTATTACAGATATTACATAAAACAAACATAATAACAACAGTCTGGCATTTGATTAAAACAGGTCAAAATGTTGAAAGCTGCTGTAGATAAAAACGTTAACAGTCAACGATCAGCATACTATTTGTAACGTCTAAACTTCAATTATGTCCGAAGACTTAATTAGTGGTATGATTCATCTCAATTACGATTTGACTCTCTGCTTGACTTATAAATATACCATTTCCTATAAATCGCTTAATGTTAGCGGCAAAATAATTGTAAACAAAAAATTTCTTACCAGATTATCTTTATTTATATCAGGCGTTATAATGATGCTTCCTTATGTCATTTTATCTCACCATTAGGAATTAGGAATAACTATAGGTGAGATTGCATCAAACATGAATGATAAACAAGCTTATTGATATTAAGAGAATACGGCAATATGTTAAAAGCTGATGTAAGTTAATAACTTGTCAACACTAACGATCAGCATAATATGAGTCCCTCCTAGACGTCAAAGATAACCAGAATAACTCATCAGTAGTACGAGTCATCTTGATTACGTTTTAGCTGTCTGTTTGAGTTTTGAACAATCGCAGTTTTATAAATCGCTTAAATTTAGCGACAAAATTATAGAAAACTTTAATCTTGATTAAAGGACCATCTTTAATAATATCATGAGTTTTTGAAATGCGACATTGTGTTATTTTTTATGCTTTTTAAGAATCTGGCATATGTTTTATTTAGATTGCATAAAACATGCATGATAACAATGGTCATAGATTTCGATGGAATACGGAAAATGTCGAAAGCTGATGTCGGTTAAGTGTTAAGCGCATACTGATCAGAATACTATTTTACTAATAAAAGACAAATATGAACGAAATCACTCATCTGTAGTATTAGCTATCTCAATGAGGTTTTCGGCTGCCTGCTTGACTTTTGAAAAATAGCATTTTCTCTAAATAGCACCATTCAAACTGCTAAATTCTCGTAAACAAAAAACTTGCTTATCAGACATATCTTTTCATATTAGTCAATTCATTTGTTGCGTTATAAGATCATTCGTTAGATATATTCAAAGGATTGTTATATTTATCATTAAGATTGGATTAAACAAGCGTAATAACAACAGTCTAGCATTTTCATTGAAATATGCCAAAATCTTAAAAGCTGCTGTTTATTAAAAATGTCCACAGTTAACGATCAGCATACTATTTGTAATGCCTTAACTTCCATGATTACTGAAACCACTACGCAGTATTATGAGTTGTTTTAATTTATATTTTGAGGTCTGTCTTGTCTTTGAAAATATAGCATTTTCTATAAATTGTTTAATTTCAACGCTAAATTATAGTAAACTTTAAGGTTGCTCCTTTTAAACTATCTTAATTTATATCAAGTGTTAAAGTTAGGCAGGATTGTGTTATTTTTATTATTTAAATGATTTTAGCAGGTGTATCATTCTAATTGCATCAAACAAGCATGATAACAACGGTCATGGATTTTATTGGAGTACGGCAATATTTTGAAAGCTGATGTCATATAATTACTGGTCAACACAAACGATCATCATACTATTAATAACTTTAAAACGTCAAAGATGAACGGAAGAACCTTTCTGTTGTACAGGCTAACTTGATGACGTTTCGGCTGTAAGCTTGACTTTTAAAAAATACCATTTTCTAAAAATTGCTTTATTTTTGCGGCAAATTTTTAGTAAACTTAAAACTGGCTTATTAGATCATTTTTATATTTCTCAGTCGTTTGAATGATCCTTTATTGTGCAATTTTATTATCCTACCAAATACCTTGGCAGTTGTCAAATAAAGATTGCATCAAACATGCATGATTACAATGGTCAATAAATTCAATGGAATACGGCAATTTTTTAAAGCTGCTATCAGGTAAAAACTAGTTTAACCGAAACGATCAGAATACTATTCGTTACTTCTCAGCGTCAAAGATAAACAAAACCAATCATATGTAGTATGATGCATCTTGATGACGTGTATCATCGAGATTGCATTAAACAATCATAATAAAAACAGTCCAGCATTTCATTGAAACATGTCAAAATCTGCTGTCGGGCAAAAACTTGTTAGCCTTTATTGATCAGATTACTATTTGTTAATTCTAAGCGTCAAAAATAAACAAAAGCACTAATCTGTAGTATGAGTCATCTCGATGACGAGTCGGCTGCCGGCTTAAATTTTGAAAAAATAGCATTTTCCCTAAATAGCTTAATTCGAACTGATGAATTCACTTAAACAAAAACTTGCTTATCAGACCATCTCTATTCATAAAGGTCAATTCATTTTTGAAGTCATGGTGTCATTCCTAAAGTTACTTAAAAGATTGTCATATGTATTACAGAGATTACATAAGACAAACATAATAACAACAGTCTGGCATTTGATCAAAACAAATCAAAATGTTTAAAGCTGCTATAGATAAAAACGTTAACAGTCAACAATCAGCATACTACTTGTAAAGTCTAAACTTCAATTATGTCCGAAGACTAAATTAGTGGTATGGTTCATCTTGATGACGATTTGGCTCTCTGCTTGACTCTTAAAAATACATTTCCTATAAATCGCTTAATTAAAGCGGCAAAATTATAGTAAATTTAAAAGTTGCTTACCAGATTATTTTTATTTATATCCGGCGTTATAATGATGCTTCATTGTGTAATTTTATTTCACTTATAAGAATTATGCATACCTATCATTAGGATTGCATTAAACATGCATGATAAACAAGCTCATTGATTTTAAGAGAATAGGGCAATATGTTGAAAGCTGATGTGAGTTAATAACTTGTCAACACTAACGATCAGCATACTATTAGTACCTCCTTGACGTCAAAGATAACCAGAATAACTCATCAGTAGTTTAAGTCATCTTGATTACGTTTTAGCTGTCTGTTTGAGTTTTGAATAATCGCAGTTTTATAAATCGCTTAAATTTAGCGCAGAAATTATAGAAAATTTAAATCTTGATTATTAGACCATCTTTAATAATATCAAGAGTTTTTAAAATGCGACATTGTGTTATTTTTTTATCCTTTTTAAAAATCTGGCATTTGTTTTATTTAGATTGCATAAAACATGTATGATAACAGCGGTCATAGATTTCGATGGAATACGGCATATGTCGAAAGCTGATGTCGGTTAACTGCAAGCACATACTGATCAGTATACTATTTTACTTATAAACGTTAAAGATGATCAAAAGGACTCATCTGTAGTATGCGCTATCTCGATGAGGTTTCGGCTGCCTGCTTGACTTCTGAAAAATAGCATTTTCCCTAAATTGCTCTATTCAAACTGCAAAATTCTCGTAAACAAAAAACTTGCTTATCATACATCTCTATTCATATTAATCAATTCATTTGTTGCGTCATAAGATCCTTTGTTGAATACATTCAAACGGTTGTCATATGTATCATTAGGATTGGATTAAACAAGCGTAATAAAAACAGTCTAGCATTTTCATTGAAATATGCCAAAATCTTAAAAGCTGCTGTTTATTAAAAATGTCCACAGTTAACGATCAGCATACTATTTGTAACGCCTTAACTTCCATGATTACTGAAACCACTACGCAGTATTATGAGTTGTTTTAATTTAAATTTTGTGGTCTGCCTGGTCTTTGAAAATATAGCATTTTCTATAAATTGTTTAATTTTAGCGCAAAATTATAGTAATCTTTAAGGTTGCTACTTTTAAACTATCCTTATTTATATCAAGTGATAAAATTATGCAGCATTGTGTCGTATTTATTATTCAAATGAATTTGGCAGGTTTATCATTCTAATTGCATCAAACAAGAATGATAACAACGGTCATGGATTTTAATGGAGTACGGCAATATTTTGAAAGCTGCTGTCATATAATTACTGGTCAACACTAACGATCATCATACTATTAATAACTTTAAAACGTCAAAGATGAACGAAAAAACCTTTCTGTGTTACAGGCCTACTTGATGACGTTTCGGCTGTCAGCTTGACTTTTAAAAAATACCATTTTCTAAAAATTGCTTAATTTTTGCAGCAAATTTCTAGCAAACTTAAAACTGGCTTATTAGATCATTTTTATATTTCTCAGTCGTTTGAATGATCCTTTATTGTTCAATTTTTTTATCCAACCAAATACCTTGGCAGTTGTCAAATAAAGATTGCATCAAACATGCATGATTACAATGGTCATAAATTCAATGGAATACGGCAATTTCTTAAAGCTGCTATCAGATAATAACTAGTCTACCAAAACGATCAGAATACTATTCGTTACTTCTCAGCGTCATAAACAAAAGCAATCATATGTAGTATGATGCATCTCGATGACGTGTATCATCGAGATTACATTAAACAATCATAATAAAAACAGTCCAGCATTTCATTGAAACGGGTCAAAAGTTGCTGTCGGGCAAAAACTTGTTAGCCCTTATTGATCAGATTACTAATTGTTACTTCTAAGCGTCAAAAATAAACAATAGCACTAATCTGTAGTATAAGTCATCTCAATGACGTGTCGGCTGCCGGCTAAAATATTGAAAAAATAGCATTTTCTCTAAATAGCTTACTTCGAACTGATGAATTCTCGTAAAAAAACTTGCTTATCAGATCATCTCTATTCATAAAGGTCAATTCATTTTTGAAGTCATAGTGTCATTCCTAAAGTTACTTTAAAGATTGTCATATGTATTACAGAGATTACATAAAACAAACATAATAACAACAGTCTGGCATTTGAATAAAACTGGTCAAAATGTTGAAAGCTGCTGTAGATAAAAACGTTAACAGTAAACGATCAGCATACTATTTGTAACGTCTAAACTTCAATTATGTCCGAAGACTGAATTAGTGGTATGATTCATCTCAATTACGATTTGACTCTTTGCTTGACTTATAAAGATACCATTTCCTATAAATCGCTTAATGTTAGCGGCAAAATTATTGTAAACAAAAAATTTCTTACCAGATTATCTTTATTTATATCAGGCGTTATAATGATGCTTCCTTATGTCATTTTATCTCACTTATAAGAATTTAAAATAACTATCAGTAGGATTGCATCAAACATGAATGATAAACAAGCTCATTGATATTAAGAGAATACGGCAATATGTTAAAAGCTGATGTTAGATAATAACTTGTCAACACTAACGATCAGCATACTATTGGTCTCTCCTAGACGTCAAAGATAACCAGAATAACTCATCAGTAGTATGAGTCATCTTGATTACGTTTTAACTGTCTGTTTGAGTTTTGAACAATCGCAGTTTTATAAATCGCTTAAATTTAGCGGCAAAATTATAGAAAACTTTAATCTTTATTATAAGACCATCTTTATTAATATCATGAGTTTTTAAAATGCGACATTGTGTTTTTTTTATCCTTTTTAAGAATCTGGCATTTGTTTTATTTAGATTGCATAAAACATGCATGATAACAATGGTCATAGATTTCGATGGAATACGGAAAATGTCGAAAGCTGATGTCGGTTAAGTGTTAAACGCATACTGATCAGAATACTATTTTACTAATAAAAGACAAATATGAACGAAATCACTCATCTGTAGTATTAGCTATCTCGATGAGGTTTTCGGCTGCCTGCTTGACTTTTGAAAAATAGCATTTTCTCTAAATAGCACCATTCAAACTGCTAAATTCTCGTAAACAAAAAACTTGCTTATCAGACATATATTTTCATAGTAGTCAATTCATTTGTTTGTCATAAGATCATTTGTTAAATATATTCAAAAGGTTGACATATGTATCATTAAGATTGGATTAAACAAGAGTAATAACAACAGTCTAGCATTTTCATTGAAAAATGCCAAAATCGTAAAAGCTGCTGTTTAGTAAAAATGTCCACAGTTAACGATCAGCATACTATTTGTAACGCCTTAAATTCCATGATTACTGAAACCACTACGCAGTATTATGAGTTGTTTTAATTTATATTTTGAGGTCTGCCTGGTCTTTGAAAATATAGCATTTTCTATAAATTGTTTAATTTAAGCGCAAAATTATAATTAACTTTAAGGCTGCTACTTTTGAAATATCTTAATTTATGTGGAATACAGCAATGGAATACCGCAATTTCTTAAAGCTGCTATCGGGTAATAACTAGTCTACCAAAACGATCAGAATACTATTCGTTACTTCTCAGCGTTAAAAAAAAACCAATCATATGTAGTAAGATGCATCTCGATGACTTGTATCATCAAGATTGCATTAAACAATCATAATAAAAACAGTCCAGCATTTCATTGAAACATGTCAAAATCTGCTGTCGGGCAAAAACTTGTTTGCCTTTATTGATCAGATTACTATTTGTTAATTCTAAGCGTCAAAAATAAACAAAAGCACTAATCTGTAGTATGAGTCATCTCGATGACGTGTCGGCTGCCGGCTTAAATTTTGAAAAAATAGCATTTTCCCTAAATAGCTTAATTCGAACTGATGAATTCACGTAAACAAAAACTTGCTTATCAGACCATCTCTATTCATAAAGGTCAATTTATTTTTGAAGTCATGGTGTCATTCCTAAAGTTACTTAAAAGATTGTCATATGTATTACAGAGATTACATAAGACAAACATAATAACAACAGTCTGGCATTTGATCAAAACAAATCAAAATGTTTAAAGCTGCTATAGATAAAAACGATAACAGTAAACGATCAGCATACTATTTGTAACGTCTTAACTTCAAGTATGTCCGAAGACTAAATCAGTGGTATGATTCATCTCAATGACAATTTGGCTCTCTGCTTGACTTTTAAAAATACCATTTCCTATATTTGTTTAATTTTAGCGGCAAAATTATAGTAAACATAAAAGTTGCTCACCATATTATCTTTATTTATATCCGGCGTAATATTGATGCTTTATTTTGTAATTTTATCTCACTTATAAGAATTTGGCATAACTATCAGTTGGATTGCATCAAACATGCATGATAAACAAGCTCATTGATTTTAAGAGAATACGGCAATATGTTGAAAGCTGATGTGAGTGAATAACTTGTCAACACTAACGAATAGCATACTATTAGTCCATCCTTGACGTCAAAGATAACCAGAATAACTCATCAGTAGTTTAAGTCATCTTGATTACGTTTTAGCTGTCTGTTTGAGTTTTGAATAATCGCAGTTTTATAAATAGCTTAAATTTAGCGGCACAATTTTCGAAAACTTAAATCTTGATTATAAGACCATCTTTATTAATTTCAAGCGTTTTTAAAATGCGACATTGTGTTTTTTTTAATCCTCATCAAGAAACTGGCATTTGTTTTATTTAGTTTGCATAAAACATGCATTGTAACAATGGCCATAGATTTCGATTGAATTCGGCATATGTCGAAAGCTGATGTCGGTTAACTGTTAAACACATACTGATTCAAATACTATTTTACTTTAAACGTCAAAGATGAACGAAGGCGCTCATCTGTAGAATGAGCTATCTCGATGAGGTTTCGGCTGCCTGCTTGACTTTTGAACAATATTATTTTTTCTAAAACGCTCCATTCAAACTGCTAATTTCTCGTAAACAAAAAACTTGCTTATCAGACATCTCTATTCATATTAGTCAATTCATTTGTTGCGTCATAAGATCATTCGTTAAATATATTCAAAAGGTTGTTATATGTATCATTAAGATTGAATTAAACAAGCGTAATAACAACAGTCTAGCATTTTCATTGAAATATGCCAAAATCTTAAAAGCTGCTGTTTATTAAAAATGTCCACAGTTAACGATCAGCATACTATTTGTAACGCCTGAACTTCTAAAATTGCTCTTAGCACTAAGCAGTATTATGAGTTATTTTAATTTAAATTTTGAGGTCTGCCTGTTCTTTGAAAATATAGCATTTTCTATAAATTGTTTAATTTTAGCGCAAAATTATAGTAAACTTAAGGGTTGCTTCTTTTAAACTATCTTTATTCATATCAAGTGTTTAAATTATGCAGCATTGTGTCGTTTTTATTATTCAAATGAATTTGGAAGGTGTATCATTCTAATTGCTTCACACAATCATGATAACAACGGTCATGGATTTTAATGGAGTACGGCAATATTTTGAAAGCTGCGGTCATATAATTACTGGTCAACACTAACGATCATCATACTATTAATCACTTTTAAACGTCAAAGATGAACGGAAGAACCTTTCTGTTGTACAGGCTTACTTGATGACGTTTCGGCGTTGGGCTTCACTTTTAAACAATAACATTTTCTAAAAATTGCTTGATTTTTGCGGCAAATTTCTAGCAAACTTAAAACTGGCTTATTAGATCATTTTTATATTTCTCAGTCGTTTGAATGATCCTTTATTGTTCAATTTTTTTATCCAACCAAATACCTTGGCAGTTGTCAAATAAAGATTGCATCAAACATGCATGATTACAATGGTCATAAATTCAATGCAATACTGCAATTTTTTAAAGCTGCTATCAGGTAATAACTTGTCTACCAAAATGATCAAAATACTATTCGTTAATTCTCAGCGTCAAAGATAAACAAAACAAATCATATGTAGTATGATGCATCTCGATGACGTGTATCATCGAGATTGCATTAATCAACAATAATAAAAACAGTCCAGCAATTCATTGAAACATGTCAAAAGCTGCTGTCGGGCAAAACCTTGTTAGCCCCTATTGATCAGATTACTATTTGTTAATTCTAAACGTCACAACTGAACAAAAGCACTAATCTGTAGTATAAGTCATCTCAATGACGTGTCGGCTGCCGGCTAAAATATTGAAAAAAAATAGCATTTTCTCTAAATAGCTTACTTCGAACTGATGAATTCTCGTAAACAAAAACTTGCTTATCAGACCATCTCTATTCATAAAGGTAAATTCATTTTTGAAGTCATGGTGTCATTCCTAAAGTTACTTAAAAGATTGTCATATGTATTACAGATATTACATAAAACAAACATAATAACAACAGTCTGGCATTTGATTAAAACTGGTCAAAATGTTGAAAGCTGCTGTAGATTAAAACGTAAACAGTAAACGATCAGCATACTATTTGTAAAGTCTAAACTTCAATTATGTCCGAAGACTGAATCAGTGGTATGATTCATCTCAAAGACGATTTGACTCTCGGCTTGACTTATAAAGATACCATTTTCTATAAATAGCTTAATGTGAGCGGCAAAATTATTGTAAACAAAAAAATTGCTTACCAGATTATCTTTATTTATATCAGGCGTTATAATGATGCTTCCTTATGTCATTTTATCTCACTTATAAGAATTTGGAATAACTATCAGTTGGATTGCATCAAACATGAATGATAAACATTCTCATTGATGTTAAGAGAATACGGCAATATGTTAAAAGCTGATGTAAGTTAATAACTTGTCAACACTAACGATCAGCATACTATTAGTCTCTCCTAGACGTCAAAGATAACCAGAATAACTCATCAGTAGTATGAGTCAACTTGATTACGTTTTAACTGTCTGTTTGAGTTTTGAACAATCGCAGTTTTATAAATCGCTTAAATTTAGCGGCAAAATTATAGAAAACTTTAATCTTGATTGAAGGACCATCTTTATTAATATCATAAGTTTTTAAAATGCGACATTGTGTTATTTTTTATCCTTTTTAAGAATCTCGCATTTGTTTTATTTAGATTGCATAAAACATGCATGATAACAATGGTCATAGATTTCGATGGATGACGGCATATGTCGAATGCTGATGTCGGTAGAGTGATAAACGCATACTGATCAGATAACTATTTTACTAATAAACGACAAATATGAACGAAATCACTCATCTGTAGTATTAGCTTTCTCGATGAGGTTTTCGGCTGCCTGCTTGACTTTTGAAAAATAGCATTTTCTCTAAATAGCACCATTCAAACTGCTAAATTCTCGTAAACAAAAAACTTGCTTATCAGACATATCTTTTCATATTAGTCAATTCATTTGTTGCGTTATAAGATCATTCGTTAGATATATTCAAAGGATTGTTATATGCATCATTAAGATTGAATTAAACAAGCGTAATAACAACAGTCTAGAATTTTCATTGAAATATGCCAAAATCTTAAAAGCTGCTGTTTATTAAAAATGTCTAGGATTGTGTTATTTTTATTATTTAAATGATTTTAGCAGGTGTATCATTCTAATTGCATCAAACAAGCATGATAACAACGGTCATGGATTTTATTGGAGTACGGCAATATTTTGAAAGCTGATGTCATATAATTACTGGTCAACACTAACGATCATCATACTATTAATAACTTTAAAAAGTCAAAGATGAACGGAAGAACCTTTCTGTTGTACAGGCTAACTTGATGACGTTTCGGCTGTCAGCTTGACTTTTAAAAAATACCATTTTCTAAAAATTGCTTAATTTTAGCGGCAAATTTATAGTAAACTTAAAACTGGCTTATTAGATCTTTTTTATATTTCTCAGTCGTTTGAATGATTCTTTATTGTGCAATTTTATTATCCTACCAAATACCTTGGCAATTGCCAAATTAAGATTGCATCAAACATGCATGCTTTTAAATTCAATGGAATACGGCAAATTTTTAAAGCTGCTATCAGTTAAAAACAAGTTTAACCGAAACAATCAGAATACTATTCGTTACTTCTCAGCGTCAAAGATAAACAAAACCAATCATATGTAGTATGATGCATCTTGATGACGTGTATCATCGAGATTGCATTAAACAATCATAATAAAAACAGTCCAGCATTTCATTGAAACAGGTCAAAAGCTGCTGTTTTGCAAAAACCTGTTAGCCCTTATTGATCAGATTACTATTTGTTTCTTCTAAGCGTAAAAATGAACAAAAGCACTAATCTGTAGTATGAGTCATCTCGATGACGTGTCGGCTGTCGTCTAAAATTTTGAAAAAATTCAATTTTTACTAAATAGCTTCATTCGAACTGATGAATTCACGTAAACAAAAACTTGCTTATCAGACTATCTCTATTCACAAAGGTCAATTCATTTGTGAAGTCATGGTGTCATTCCTTATGTTACTTTAAAGATTGTCATATGTATTACAGAGATTACATAAAACAAACATAATAACAACAGTCAAGCATTTGATTAAAACAGGTCAAAATGTTGAAAGCTGCTGTAGATAAAAACGTTAACAGTCAACAATCAGCATACTACTTGTAAAGTCTAAACTTCAATTATGTCCGAAGACTAAATCAGTGGTATGATTCATCTTGATGACGATTTGGCTCTCTGCTTGACTCTTAAAAATACATTTCCTATAAATCGCTTAATTAAAGCGGCAAAATTATAGTAAATTTAAAAGTTGCTTACCAGATTATTTTTATTTATATCCGGCGTTATAATGATGCTTCATTGTGTAATTTTATTTCACTTATAAGAATTATGCATACCTATCATTAGGATTGCATTAAACATGCATGATAAACAAGCTCATTGATTTTAAGAGAATAGGGCAATATGTTGAAAGCTGATGTGAGTTAATAACTTGTCAACACTAACGATCAGCATACTATTAGTACCTCCTTGACGTCAAAGATAACCAGAATAACTCATCAGTAGTTTAAGTCATCTTGATTACGTTTTAGCTGTCTGTTTGAGTTTTGAATAATCGCAGTTTTATAAATCGCTTAAATTTAGCGCAGAAATTATAGAAAATTTAAATCTTGATTATTAGACCATCTTTAATAATATCAAGAGTTTTTAAAATGCGACATTGTGATATTTTTTTATCCTTTTTAAAAATCTGGCATTTGTTTTATTTAGATTGCATAAAACATGTATGATAACAGCGGTCATAGATTTCGATGGAATACGGCATATGTCGAAAGCTGATGTCGGTTAACTGCAAGCACATACTGATCAGTATACTATTTTACTTATAAACGTTAAAGATGATCAAAAGGACTCATCTGTAGTATGCGCTATCTCGATGAGGTTTCGGCTGCCTGCTTGACTTTTGAAAAATAGCATTTTCCCTAAATAGCTCTATTCAAACTGCAAAATTCTCGTAAACAAAAAACTTGCTTATCATACATCTCTATTCATATTAATTAATTCATTTGTTGCGTCATAAGATCCTTTGTTGAATACATTCAAACGGTTGTCATATGTATCATTAGGATTGGATTAAACAAGCGTAATAAAAACAGTCTAGCATTTTCATTGAAATATGCCAAAATCTTAAAAGCTGCTGTTTATTAAAAATGTCCACAGTTAACGATCAGCATACTATTTGTAACGCCTTAACTTCCATGATTACTGAAACCACTACGCAGTATTATGAGTTGTTTTAATTTAAATTTTGAGGTCTGCCTGGTCTTTGAAAATATAGCATTTTCTATAAATTGTTTAATTTTAGCGCAAAATTATAGTAATCTTTAAGGTTGCTACTTTTAAACTATCCTTATTTATATCAAGTGATAAAATTATGCAGCATTGTGTCGTATTTATTATTCAAATGAATTTGGCAGGTTTATCATTCTAATTGCATCAAACAAGAATGATAACAACGGTCATGGATTTTAATGGAGTACGGCAATATTTTGAAAGCTGCTGTCATATAATTACTGGTCAACACTAACGATCATCATACTATTAATAACTTTAAAACGTCAAAGATGAACGAAAAAACCTTTCTGTGTTACAGGCCTACTTGATGACGTTTCGGCTGTCAGCTTGACTTTTAAAAAATACCATTTTCTAAAAATTGCTTAATTTTTGCAGCAAATTTCTAGCAAACTTAAAACTGGCTTATTAGATAATTTTTACATTTCTCAGTCGTTTGAATGATCCTTTATTGTGCAATTTTATTATCCTACCAAATACCTTGGCAGTTGTCAAATAAAGATTGCATCAAACATGCATGATTACAATGGTCAATAAATTCAATGGAATACGGCAATTTCTTAAAGCTGCTATCAGGTAATAACTAGTCTACAAAAAAGATAAGAATACTATTTGTTTTTACTAAGCGTCAAAGATAAACAAAAGCAATCATATGTAGTATGATGCATCTCAATGAAGTGTATCGTGAAATTGCATTAAACAATCATAATAAAAACAGTCCAGCATTTCATTGAAACAGGTCAAAAGCTGCTGTTGGGCAAAAACTTGTTAGCCCTTATTGATCAGATTACTATTTGTTACTTATAAGCGTCAAAAATAAACAAAAGTACTAATATGTAGTATGAGTCATCTCGATGACGTGTCGGCTGCCGGCTAAAATTTTGAAAAAAATAGCATTTTTCTTAAATAGCTTACTTCGAACTGATGAATTCACGTAAACAAAAACTTGCTTATCAGACCATCTCTATTCATAAAGGTCAATTCATTTTTGAAGTCATGGTGTCATTCCTAAAGTTACTTAAAAGATTGTCATATGTATTACAGACATTACATGATAACAACAGTCTAGAATTTGATTAAAACAAGTCAAAAATGTTGAAAGCTGCTGTAGATAAAAACGTTAACAGTCAACGATCAGGATACTATTTCTAACGTCTAAACTTCAATATTGTCCAAAGACTAAATCAGTGGTATGATTCATCTCGATAACGATTTGGCTCTATGCTTGATTTTTAAAAATAGCATTTCCTACAAATCGCTTAATTTTAGCGGCAAAATTATAGTAAACATAAAAGTTGCTTACCAGATTTTCTTTATTTATATCATGCGTTATAATGATGCTTCATTGTGTCATTTTATCTCACTTATAAGAATTTGGCATAACTATCAGTTGGATTTTATCAAACATGCATGATAAACATGCTCATTGATTTTAAGAGAATACGGCAATATGTTGAAAGCTGATGTTAGTTAAAAACTTGTCAACATTAACGATCATCATACTATAAGTCCCTCCTAGACGTCAAAGATAGCCAGAATAACTTATCATTAGTATGATCCATTTTGATTAGGTTTTAGCTGTCTGTTTGAGTTTTGAATAATCGCAGTTTTATAAATCGCTTAAATTAAGCGTCAAAATTATAGAAAAATTAAATCTTGATTATAATACCATCTTTATTAATATCAATAATTTTTAAAATACGACATTGTGTTATTTTTTACCTTTTTTAAGAATCTGGCATTTGTTTTGTTTAGATTGCATAAAAAAAGCATGATAACAATGGTCATAGATTTCGATGGAATACGGCATATGTCGAAAGCTGATGTCGTTTAAATTCTAAACACATACCAATCAAAATACTATTTTACTTATAAACGTCAAAGATAAACGAAAGCACTTATTTGTACTATGAGCTATCTCGATGAGGTTTTCGGCTGCCTGCTTGACTTTTGAAAAATAGCATTTTCTCAAAATAGCACCATTCAAACTGCTAAATTCTCGTAAAAAACCATTCTTATCAGACATCTCTATTCATATTAGTCAATTCATTTGTTGCGTCATAAGATCATTCGTTAAATATATTCAAAAGGTTGTCATATGTATCATTAAGATCGGATTAAACAAGCGTAATAACAACATTCTGGCATTTTCATTGAAATATGCCAAAATCTTAAGAGCTGCTGTTTATTAAAAATGTCTACAGTTAACGATCAGCATACTATTTGTAACGCCTAAACTTCCATAATTACTAAAAGCACTAAGCAGTATAATGAATTATTTTAATTTATATTTTGAGGTCTGCCCGGTCTTTGAAAATATAGCATTTTCTAAAAATTGTTAAATTTTAGCGCAAAATAATAGTAAAATTAAAGGCTGCTCCTTTTGATCTATCTTTATTTAAATCAAGTGTTTAAATTATGCAGCATTGTGTCGTTTTTATTATTCAAATGAATTTGGCATGTGTATCATTCTAATTGCATCAAACAAGCTTGATAACAATTGTCATGGATTTTAATGGAGAACAGCAATATTTTAAAAGCTGCTGTCTCATAATTACTGGTCAACACTAACGATCATCATACTATTAATCACTTTTAAACGTCAAAGATAAACGTAAGAACTTTTCTGTTGTACAGGCTAAATTGATGACGTTTCGGCTGTAGGCTTGAATTTTAAAATTACCATTTTCTAAAAATTGCTAAATTTTTGCGGCGAATTTGGAGCACACTTCAAACTGGCTAATTAGATCATTATTATATTTCTCAGTCGTTGGAATGATCCTTTATTGTGCAATTTTATTATCCTTCAAAATACCTTGGCAGTTGTCAAATTAAGATTGCATCAAACATGCATGATTACAATGGTCATAAATTCAATGGAATACGGCTATTTTTTAAAGCTAATTTCAGGTAATAACAAGTCTACCATTAAGATCAGAATACAATTCGTTACTTCTAATCGTCAAAGATAAACAAAAGCAATCATATGTAGTATGATGCATCTTGATGAAGTGTATCGTGAGATTGCATTAAACAATCATAATAAAAACAGTCCAGCATTTCATTGAAACAGGTCAAAAGCTGCAGTTGGGCAAAAACTTGTTAGCCCTCATTGATCAGATTACTATTTGTTACTTCTTAGCGTCAAAAATGAACAAAAGCACTAATCTGTAGTATGAGTCATCTCGATGACGTGTCGGCTGCCGGCTAAAATCTTGAAAAAAATAGCATTTTCCCTTAATAGCTTAATTCGAACTGATGAATACTCGTAAACGAAAACTTGCTTATAAGACCATCTCTATTCATAAAGGTCAATTCATTTGTGGCGTCATGGTGTCATTCCTTAAGTTACTTAAATGATTGTCATATGTATTACAGACATTACATAATAACAACAGTCTAGCATTTGATTAAAACAAGTCAAAAATGTTGAAAGCTGCTGTAGATAAAAACGTTAACAGTAGACGATCAGCATACTATTTGTAACGTCTAAACTTTAATATTGTCCAAAGACTAAATCAGTAGTATGATTCATCTCGATGACGATTTGGCTCTCTACTTGACTTTTAAAAATACCATTTCCTATAAATCGCTTTATTTTAGCGGCAAAATTATAGTAAACATAAAAGTTGCTTACCAGATTATCTTTATTTATATCAGGCGTTATAATGATGCTTTATTGTGTCATTTTATCTCACTTATAAGAATTTGGAATAACTATCAGTTGGATTGCATCAAACATGCATGATAAACATGCTCATTGATTTTAAGAGAATACGGCAATATGTTGAAAGCTGATGTTAGTTAGAAACTTGTCAACACTAACGATCATCATACTATTAGTCACTACTAGACGTCAAAGATAGCCAAAACAACTCATCAGTAGTATGATCCATCTTGTTTACTTTTTAGCTGTCTGTTTGAGTTTTGAATAATCGCAGTTTTATAAATCGCTTTAATTAAACGGCAAAATTATAGACAAATTAAATCTTGATTATAAGACAATCTTTATAAATATTGGTCGTTGTTAAAATGCGACATTGTGTTATTTTTTATTCTTTTAAATAATCTGGCATTTGTTTTATAAAGATTGCATAAAACATACATGATAACAATGGTCATAGATTTCGATGGAATCCGCCATATGTCAAATGCTGATGTTGGTTTACTGTAAAAACACAAAACGATCAGAATACTATTTTACCCATTAACGTCAAAGATGAACGAAATTACTCATATGTAGTATGAGCTATCTCGATGAGGTTTTCGGCTGCCTGCTTGACTTTTGAAAAATAGCATTTCCTCTAAATATTCAAACTGCTAAATTCTCGTAAACAAAAAACTTGCTTGTCAGACATCTCTATTCATATTAGTCAATTCATTTGTTGCGTCATAAGATCATTTGTTAAATATATTCAAAAGGTTGTCATATATATCATTAAGATTGGATTAAACAATCGTAATAACAAGAGTCTAGCATTTTCATTGAAATATGCCAAAATCTTAAAAGCTGCTGTTTATTAATAATGTCCACAGTTAACGATCAGCATACTATTTGTAACGCCTAACCTTTTATGATTACTGAAAGCACTAAGCATTCTTATGAGTTATTTTAATTTATATTTTGAGGTCTGCCCGGTCTTTGAAAATACAGCATTTTCTATAAATTGTTTAATTTTAGCGCAAAATTATTGTAAACTTAAAGGCTGCTCCTTTTAAACTATCTTTATTTATATCAAGTGTTTAAATTATGCAGCATTGTGTCGTTTTTATTATTCAAATGAATTTGGCATGTGTATCATTCTAATTGCATCAAACAAGCATGATAACAATTGTCATGTATTTTAATGGAGTACGGCAATATTTTGAAAGTTGCTGTCCCGTAATTACTGGTCAACACTAACGATCATCATACTATTAATCACTTTTAAACGTCAAAGATGAACGGAAGAACTTTTCTGTTGTACACTCTAACTTAATGACGTTTTCGCTGTAGGCTTGAATTTTAAAAAATACCATTTTCTAAAAATTGCTAAATTTTTGCGGCAAATTTGTAGTAAACTTAAAACTAGCTAATTAGATCATTTTTATATATCTCAGTCGTTAGAATAAACTTTTATTGTGCAATTTTATTATCCTTCAAAATACCTTAGCAGTGGTCAAATTAAGATTGCATCAAAAATGCGTGATTACAATGGTCATAAATTCAATGGAATACGGCTATTTTTTAAAGCTGATTTCAGGTAATAACTAGTCTACTAAAAAAATTAGAATACTATTCGTTACTTTTAATCTTCAAAGATAAACCAAAGCAATCATATGTAGTATGATGCATCTCGATGAAGTGTATCGTGAGATTGCATTAAACAATCATAATAAAAACAGTCCAGCATTTCATTGAAACAGGTCAAAAGCTGCTGTCGGGCAAAAACTTGTTAGCCCTTATTGATCAGATTACTATTTGTTACTTTTAAGCGTCAAAAATGAACAAAAGAACTGATCTGTAGTATGAGTCATCTCGATGAAGTGTCGGCTGCCGGCTAAAATTTTGAAAAAATAGCATTTTCCCTAAATAGCTTAATTCGAACTGATGAATACTCGTAAACAAAAACTTGCTTATCAGACCATCTCTATTCATAAAGGTCAATTCATTTGTGGCGTCATGGTGTCATTTCCTTAAGTTACTTAAAAGATTGTCATATGTATTACAGACATTACATAATAACAACAGTCTAGCATTTGATTAAAACAAGTCAAAAATGTTGAAAGCTGCTGTAGATAAAAACGTTAACAGTCAACGATCAGCATACTATTTGTAACGTCTAAACTTCAATATTGTCCAAAGACTAAATCAGTGGTATGATTCATCTCGATGACGATTTGGCTCTCTGCTTGACTTTTAAAAATACCATTTCCTATAAAATCGCTTAATTTTAGCGGCAAAATTATAGTAAACATAAAAGTTGCTGACCAGATTATCTTTATTTATATCAGGCGTTATAATGATGCTTCATTGTGTCATTTTATCTCACTTATAAGAATTTGGAATAACTATCAGTTGGATTGCATCAAACATGCATGATAAACATGCTCATTGATTTTAAGAGAATGAGGCAATATGTTGAAAGCTAATGTTAGTTAGAAACTTGTCAACACTAACCATCATCATACTATTACTCCCTCTTAGACTTCAAAGATAGCCAGAATAACTCATCAGTAGGATGATCCATCTTGATTACGTTTTAGCTGTCTGTTTGAGTTTTGAATAATCGCAGTTTTATAAATCGCTTAAATTTAGCGGCAAAATTATAGAAAAATTAAATCTTGATTATAAGACCATCTTAATTAAAATCAAAAGTTTTTAAAATGCGACATTGTGTTATTTTTTATCATTTTTAAGAGTCTGGCATTTGTTTTGTTTAGATTGCATAAAACATGCATGATAACAATTGTCATAGATTTCGATGGAATACGGCATATGTCGAAAGCTGATGTCGGTTAACTTCTAAACACATACCGATCAAAATACTTTTATACTTATAAACGTCGAAGATGAACGAAAGCACTCATCTGTAGTATGAGCTATCTCGATGAGGTTTTCGGCTGCCTGCTTGACTTTTGAAAAATAGCATTTCCTCTAAATATTCAAACTGCTAATTTCTCGTAAACAAAAAACTTGCTTGTCAGTCACCTCTATTCATATTAGTCAATTCATTTGTTGCGTCATAAGATCATTTGGTAAATATATTCAAAAGGTTGTCATATATATCATTAAGATTGGATTAAACAATCGTAATAACAAGAGTCTAGCATTTTCATTGAAATATGCCAAAATCTTAAAAGCTGCTGTTTATTAAAAATGTCCACAGTTAACGATCAGCATACTATTTGTAACGCCTAAACTTCCATGATTACTGAAAGCACTAAGCAGTATAATGAATTATTTTAATTTATATTTTGAGGTCTGCCCGGTTTTTGAAAATATAGCATTTTCTATAAATTGTTTAATTTTAGCGCAAAATTATAGTAAACCTAAAGGCTGCTCCTTTTGATCTATCTTTATTTAAATCAAGTGTTTAAATTATGCAGCATTGTGTCGTTTTTATTATTCAAATGAATTTGGCATGTGTATCATTCTAATTGCATCAAACAAGCTTGATAACAATTGTCATGGATTTTAATTGAGAAACGCAATATTTTGAAAGCTGCTGTCTCATAATTACTGGTCAACACTAACGATCATCATACTATTAATCACTTAAAAAGGTCGAAGATGAACTGAAGAACTTTTCTGTGGTACAGGCTAACTTGATGACGTTTCGGTTGTTGGCTAGACGTTTAAAAAAACACCATTTTCTAAAAATTGCTAAATTTTTGCGGCAAATTTGTAGTAAACTTAAAACTGGCTAATTAGATCATTTTTATATATCTCAGTCGTTTGAATGATCCTTTATTGTGCAATTTTTTCATACTTCAAAATACCTTGGCAGTTGTCAAATTAAGATTGCATCAAACATGCATGATTACAATGGTCATAAATTCAATGGAATACGGCAATTTTTTAAAGCTAATTTCAGGTAATAACTAGTCTACCAAAAAATCAGAATACTATTCGTTACTTCTATTCGTCAAAGATAAACAAAAGCAATCATATGTAGTATGATGCATCTCGATGAAGTGTATCGTGAGATTGCATTAAACAATCATAATAAAAACAGTCCAGCATTTCATTGAAACAGGTCAAAAGCTGCTGTCGGGCAAAAACTTGTTAGCCCTTATTGATCAGATTACTATTTGTTACTTCTAAGCGTCAAAAATGAACAAAAGCACTAATCTGTAGTATGAGTCATCTCGATGACGTGTCGGCTGCCGGCTAAAATTTTGAAAAAATAGCATTTTCCCTAAATAGCTTAATTCGAACTGATGAATACTCGTAAACAAAAACTTGCTTATCAGACCATCTCTATTCATAAAGGTCAATTCATTTGTGGCGTCATGGTGTCATTCCTTAAGTTACTTAAAAGATTGTCATATGTATTACAGACATTACATAATAACAACAGTCTAGCATTTGATTAAAACAAGTCAAAAATGTTGAAAGCTGCTGTAGATAAAAACGTTAACAGTCAACGATCAGCATACTATTTGTAACGTCTAAACTTCAATATTGTCCAAAGACTAAATCAGTGGTATGATTCATCTCGATGACGATTTGGCTCTCTGCTTGACTTTTAAAAATACCATTTCCTATAAATCGCTTAATTTTAGCGGCAAAATTATAGTAAACATAAAAGTTGCTTACCAGATTATCTTTATTTATATCAGGCGTTATAATGATGCTTCATTGTGTCATTTTATCTCACTTATAAGAATTTGGCATAACTATCAGTAGGATTGCATCAAACATGCATGATAAACATGCTCATTGATTTTAAGAGAATACGGCAATATGTTGAAAGCTGATGTTAGTTAAAACTTGTCAACACTAACGATCAGCATACTATTAGTCCCTCCTAGACGTCAAAGATAGCCAGAATAACTCATCAGTAGTATGATCCATCTTGATTACGTTTTAGCTGTCTGTTTGAGTTTTGAATAATCGCAGTTTTATAAATCGCTTAAATTAAGCGGCAAAATTATAGAAAAATTAAATCTTGATTATAAGACCATCTTTATTAATATCAAGAGTTTTTAAAATGCGACATTGTGTTATTTTTTATCCTTTTTAAGAATCTGGCATTTGTTTTATTTAGATTGCATAAAACATGCATGATAACAATGGTCATAGATTTCGATGGAATACGGCATATGTCGAAAGCTGATGTCGGTTAACTGCTAAACACATACCGATCAGAATACTATTTTACTTATTAACGTCAAAGATGAACGAAAGCACTCATCTGTAGTATGAGCTATCTCGATGAGGTTTTCGGCTGCCTGCTTGACTTTTGAAAAATAGCATTTCCTCTAAATATTCAAACTGCTAAATTCTCGTAAACAAAAAACTTGCTTATCAGACATCTCTATTCATATTAGTCAATTCATTTGTTGCGTCATAAGATCATTCGTTAAATATATTCAAAAGGTTGTCATATGTATCATTAAGATTGGATTAAACAAGCGTAATAACAACAGTCTAGCATTTTCATTGAAATATGCCAAAATCTTAAAAGCTGCTGTTTATTAAAAATGTCCACAGTTAACGATCAGCATACTATTTGTAACGCCTAAACTTCCATGATTACTGAAAGCACTAAGCAGTATTATGAGTTATTTTAATTTATATTTTGAGGTCTGCCTGGTCTTTGAAAATATAGCATTTTCTATAAATTGTTTAATTTTAGCGCAAAATTATAGTAAACTTTAAGGTTGCTCCTTTTAAACTATCTTTATTTATATCAAGTGTTTAAATTATGCAGCATTGTGTCGTTTTTATTATTCAAATGAATTTGGCATGTGTATCATTCTAATTGCATCAAACAAGCATGATAACAATGGTCATGGATTTTAATGGAGTACGGCAATATTTTGAAAGCTGCTGTCCCATAATTACTGGTCAACACTAACGATCATCATACTATTAATCACTTTAAAACGTCAAAGATGAACGGAAGAACTTTTCTGTTGTACAGGCTAACTTGATGACGTTTCGGCTGTGGGCTTGACTTTTAAAAAATACCATTTTCTAAAAATTGCTAAATTTTTGCGGCAAATTTGTAGTAAACTTAAAACTGGCTAATTAGATCATTTTTATATTTCTCAGTCGTTTGAATGATCCTTTATTGTGCAATTTTATTATCCTTCAAAATACCTTGGCAGTTGTCAAATTAAGATTGCATCAAACATGCATGATTACAATGGTCATAAATTCAATGGAATACGGCAATTTTTTAAAGCTGCTATCAGGTAATAACTAGTCTACCAAAAAGATCAGAATACTATTCGTTACTTCTAAGCGTCAAAGATAAACAAAAGCAATCATATGTAGTATGATGCATCTCGATGAAGTGTATCGTGAGATTGCATTAAACAATCATAATAAAAACAGTCCAGCATTTCATTGAAACAGGTCAAAAGCTGCTGTCGGGCAAAAACTTGTTAGCCCTTATTGATCAGATTACTATTTGTTACTTCTAAGCGTCAAAAATGAACAAAAGCACTAATCTGTAGTATGAGTCATCTCGATGACGTGTCGGCTGCCGGCTAAAATTTTGAAAAAATAGCATTTTCCCTAAATAGCTTAATTCGAACTGATGAATACTCGTAAACAAAAACTTGCTTATCAGACCATCTCTATTCATAAAGGTCAATTCATTTGTGGCGTCATGGTGTCATTCCTTAAGTTACTTAAAAGATTGTCATATGTATTACAGAGATTACATAAAACAAACATAATAACAACAGTCTAGCATTTGATTAAAACAGGTCAAAATGTTGAAAGCTGCTGTAGATAAAAACGTTAACAGTCAACGATCAGCATACTATTTGTAACGTCTAAACTTCAATATTGTCCAAAGACTAAATCAGTGGTATGATTCATCTCGATGACGATTTGGCTCTCTGCTTGACTTTTAAAAATACCATTTCCTATAAATCGCTTAATTTTAGCGGCAAAATTATAGTAAACATAAAAGTTGCTTACCAGATTATCTTTATTTATATCAGGCGTTATAATGATGCTTCATTGTGTCATTTTATCTTACATATAAGAATTTGGCATAACTATCAGTTGGATTGCATCAAACATGCATGATAAACATGCTCATTGATTTTAAGAGAATACGGCAATATGTTGAAAGCTGATGTTAGTTAAAAACTTGTCAACACTAACGATCAGCATACTATTAGTCCCTCCTAGACGTCAAAGATAGCCAGAATAACTCATCAGTAGTATAAGCCATCTTGATTACGTTTTAACTGTCTGTTTGAGTTTTGAATAATCGCAGTTTTCTAAATCGCTTAAATTTAGCAGCAAAATTATAAAAAACTTAAATCTTGATTATAAGACCATCGTTATTAATATCAACAATTTTTAAAATGCGACATTGTGTTATTTTTTATCCTTTTTAAGAATCTGGCATTTGTTTTGTTTAGATTGCATAAAACATGCATGATAACAATGGTCATAGATTTCGATGGAATACGGCATATGTCGAAAGCTGATGTCGGTTAACTGCTAAACACATACCGATCAGAATACTATTTTACTTATAAACGTCAAAGATGAACGAAAGCACTCATCTGTAGTATGAGCTATCTCGATGAGGTTTTCGGCTGCCTGTTTGACTTTTGAAAAATAGCATTTTCTCTAAATAGCACCATTCAAACTGCTAAATTCTCGTAAACAAAAAACTTGCTTATCAGCCATCTCTATTCATATTAGTAAATTAATTTGTTTCGTCATAAGATCATTCGTATAATATATTCAAAAGGTTGTCATATGTATCATTAAGATTGGATTAAACAAGCGTAATAACAACAGTCTAGCATTTTCATTGAAATATGCCAAAATCTTAAAAGCTGCTGTTTATTAAAAATGTCCACAGTTAACGATCAGCATACTATTTGTAACGCCTAAACTTCCATGATTACTGAAAGCACTAAGCAGTATTATGAGTTATTTTAATTTATATTTTGAGGTCTGCCTGGTCTTTGAAAATATAGCATTTTCTATAAATTGTTTAATTTTAGCGCAAAATTATAGAAAAATTAAGGTCGCTCCTTTTAAACTATCTTTATTTATATCAAGTTTTTAAATTATGCAGCATTATGTCGTTTTTATTATTCAAATGAATTTGGCATGTGTAT
The DNA here is from genome assembly GCA_012934845.2 of Pomphorhynchus laevis. Classification (NCBI taxonomy): domain Eukaryota; kingdom Metazoa; phylum Acanthocephala; class Palaeacanthocephala; order Echinorhynchida; family Pomphorhynchidae; genus Pomphorhynchus; species Pomphorhynchus laevis. The sequence continues at coordinate 458 of WNNJ02000354.1, read as the reverse complement.
CATTCTAATTGCATCAAACAAGCATGATAACAATAGTCATGGATTTTAATTGAGTACGGCAATATTTTGAAAGCCGCTGTCCCATAATTACTGGTCAACACTAACGATTATCATACTATTAATCACTTTATAACTTCAAAGATGAACGGAAGAACTTTTCTGTTGTACAGGCTAACTTGATGACGTTTCGGCTGTGGGCTTGACTTTTAAAAAATACCATTTTCTAAAAATTGCTAAATTTTAGGGTCAAAATTGTAGAAACTAAAAACTGGCTAATTAGATCATTTTTATATTTCTCAGTCGTTTGAATGATCCTTTATTGTGCATTTTTCTTATCCTTTAAAATACCTTGGCAGTTGTCGAATTAAGATTGCATCAAACATGCATGATTACAATGGTCATAAATTCAATGGAATACGGCAATTTTTTAAAGCTGCTATCAGGTAATAACTAGTCTA
>WNNJ02003504.1:0-28001 GCA_012934845.2 Pomphorhynchus laevis | reverse complement strand
ATGCAAACACTATATACCCTCATCTACTGGTCGTAATTCTACTTCCCGATCCATGCAATCATGCGCCTCACTTAGTATCAAGCCGATCGTGTCGCGTATGGCGTTGTGTTTGATAATTGTTCCGCCGCCGACTCTACAAGAGAGTACATGTCTTAAGTTAAACACTTCTGAACATCGACAAATTCCCTTACTTTTAATTAGTATATTGTATCTTATCGCAAGTGCATCCAAAAACTGTTGCTTTTGTAAATAGAATCCAGACGGTTTCGAAGGAATAGATGTCAACCAAATTGAGGCATTCTTCTGTGCAGCATGCTGTATACTTCGAGCCATTTCTTCACTTGCATTTTCCAAAATTTGTTTCTTAAGTTGCTCGTATATATTCCGATTATTTTTCCGGTAACCATCACAAAGATCCTTTAGTATTTCCCCAATTTCAGAACTGTTACTATGAATAACGTTTGCATTCGCTATTAGGTGTGATTGTTTAAAAACCTTTTCTGCGTTGGCTGATGGATCTATTATGCCTAAACCTCCATCTCTGGCGGGTAGTTTAATAATATCTCGAAGCTCTAACGTTATCACTCCCAATCCCATAATGCTTGGTATCAACTTCAGGAAAATATCATCAGCTAAGCCTCTGAACCATGATGAACTTACTTTTGTAGTGCGCACCAGATGTGTCCATTGAAACTGAATCGTTCGTGTTAGCAATATATAAGCAGCATATGGATCCAAGTCTGCTAAATCACACAGATGCTGTATCTGTACTCGCCAGGAGTTAATTGAACTCATGACTTGACACTCACGATATGCATCACATCCGATAAATCCTCCCAAGACCTTGATACCATTTTTAACCACTGTGACTCCTTCTTGCATAAGATATGTGGCTTCATTTGTCATAGTTTCGTTCTTGTTTAAAAAACAGCATTTTGAAGCATTTATGTGAAATCAGAAGCTTTTACCAATCACTTTTAATAGATCCCATAATTAAGACAACTCATGCGCACGGCCAATAAAAGTTGCATCATCTGTGTACCAAAGTTGGGTGACACCAGGTATTTTTTGTTTAATCTCTTCAATTATCGGTAAAGACGCCGCTGCAAATGCAGCCATAGCCAAGGGGTCTCCTTGTGTTACCTCTTCTTCAGATAGAATTGTCTCCTCAGCAACAATTAGCAGTGATGGCTTCGAGTAAGTATTGATCAGGAGTGTCGTCATGGCAGGACAAATCGCGTTTATGTTTTTGAGCAACAAATCCCGATTGATACAATTGAAAGCGTTGTTGGCATCTACAGTTAATATGCAATATTCACTGTTACTTTCAAGTATATCTCTTGCATTATGAATAATAGTATCGGTCCCACATTTCTGACCAGCACACATTTGTACTGCCCCAGCTACCTCCATCAATGTTGGTTTAATATATTTTAGCTGTGCCCTGGCTACTATGCGTCTCATAACTTCCCCTATACCGATAGGGCGTATTCCAGGAGATTTGTCAAGAGGAACCAACCGACATGCTAGATATGCTTCCAAGCTGTTAGGATTTAATCTTTCGGTTGCAATTTTTATTGCAAACATTGCGAGCACATTCGCCAATCTGTATGATTCTTGAACAAAACCTGTTAGTAGATATCTCCACACTTGCGCGTCCATACCGGATGGTCCTGCACTTCCATTTGATTTTTTAGCCGCTTTTATAATATCTTCTGGACTTAAATTCATGTAAATTACTTGATGATGTTGGATTACATGTTTCAGAGGTGTCAATAAAATATACTCTCCATCTGCATCCATTGCTCGAGGATGTAATTCTTGAAGACGTGTGAGCACTGTTTTGCCGTCCAAAAAACTATCAATCTCATGTATCCCGGATTTTTGTCCGCCTGATTTTAAAAGCCGAGCTGCTTCTCCAATTTTACTGTATTGCACCAATTTCTGAATGTCCATTAAAAATCCTTTTTGATGGCTTTTCTTACGATTCATTGATCTCTGCTTTTAAAGAAATCGAGCTTCTGAAATTAGTTGGTCATACTTTTTTTCATTCCACATTATTATACGTCGTTCTAAGGTTTTCCGACGATCACTAATTCGTCGCGAAGGAATCTGCTGCAGAATCAGCTGGCGATATACCGAAGAGAGGTGTAAGATGGAATCACATTCTTTAGAATTTTCGTTAAACGATTTGATGTGTGAAGTTAAGGTTGCAATAACATCTTTAGTAGCGTTACACATCTAGGCAGAGTCATCAAGTTTGGAACCCAGTGAATAATTTCATAGAATGTTTCCATATACCAAGGTAAACGACGTATCGCATCCCGAGCAGTATGACCTGTCTGGTTCTCAACATTTTCACTAACTGCGTGAACGTGATTTTCACTATCATGCACATTTATTATCGATTTTACTTGAATGTGCTGATGATTACTACAGTTTGGTGCTGCGCAATTTGAGCAAGGAACTTTACTCTTGGCACATTTGCACTTTTTGCACTTGGCCGCTTGCCCGTTGCAAGTACAACATCTTACAGTGTTGATTGGACGTCCTTTCGTCATACCCTTCGTTATTACTTCGTCCGAGCTAGTCCTTACGGGGATCCGTCAATAATATGCACACTAGTCAGAGCCCTTGTATCTCGGGATGACTGCTGGAAAGTCGATCTGGAAAGTCGATCTGGAAAGTCGATTGTATGTTATTAGTTAGAGCCCTTGTATCTCGGGATGACTGCTGGAAAGTCGATTGTAAATAGTTATTAGCAGTGTATTTAGTCGATTGTAATTTGTGTATGTTATTTTATCTCAAACTTTTTTTTTAATAATAATACAAATTTATTTAATGTGGCAAATGCGTACAAGCTGTACGCTTACAAGTCCACAAACAAAAATGAGAATGTCAAGCAGATAAATTGTTAAAATGGGATCGGATTTGTCGTTTGAAGCACTGCAGGGAAGTTGATTGGCGTATATGAATGGGCAGATGATTCCACGATAGAGGAGCAGCCACCAGGAAGGAGCGGAGTCCAAAGGAGGTAGAGTAGTTTGGGACATGTAAAAGAAGGGAATTACAGGAACGCAAGGAAGAGTAAACAGGACGAGAAATGATGGCGATAGTCCCAAGCCCGGTCAACCGGGAATAAAACCGTGTTTGCGGATCAATTCAAAACGATTTTTTGACGACATACAGAGTACAGGGAGAAGTGAGATGTGGCCATAATAATCTATACTATATCGCCCTACAAATAGTGCGATAATTATAATCTTTTAAAAAGATTATAATTTAAAGTTCAAATTAAGGCCCATTTGCAGGAAACTAAATCAATAATTTTTTAATTATTGATATAATAAAAATTATCAATATATGCTCTAATTTTTATTTTTTTTATAAAATAAAAATTTATATTATATTATTATAATATAATTTGAATAATTTATAATATAAATTGCGCAACCAATTTCACCAGAGATAGTATTATCTTTGTCAATAACTAATTGTAAATCCCATCACTTTTCTATATATAGTGGAATCGATGGATGTGCGATTATCAAGGAATCGTTGTGGACCCATGCAGGGGCCGGTCCTTCTGGAATAACGGCGATTGTTTTTAGGAGGATATTAACAGCTTTTGGATTGCATTCGATAAATTTAGCGGATGCCATTGCGAGTTTAGCAGTGCGCATCGCATCTGAATTAATTCCGGCTGAATCGTTACAGGCATACGTTAACAGCAGAATTGTCGCTTTAAATAAGCAACCGGGTGTTCGTCCTATTGGAGTAGGTGAAGTGTCTCGTCGTGTAATTGGCAAAGCCATTCTGAATGTAGCTAAAAGAGAATTACGAGCAGTAGCAGGTAATTTGCAAATTACCTGCTACTGGAACTAGCAGCGGTGGGAACTAGCAGCGGAGTAGGTATTGCAATTTCTGATCGACTCCGTGATTCAGTTATGGATGTCAGTCGCTACACCTATCGACTCATGAAAATAAGCATTGCAACTGCGGACCGCATAGCTCACATTTTCTCCGCATATGCACCACAGGCTGAACGCAGTGAGCTGGAGAAAGATGCCTTCTGGGAAACGCTAGACGCTCATACACGGGAAATCCCTCCTGCAGACCTCATCATAATTGCTGGAGATCTCAACGAACATGTCGGGCAGACTGCTGATGGATGCCATAGCCCATGCCATGGTGGCAAAGGCTATGATCGACGGAATAAGGATGGAGAACGAATAATTGAGTTTGCTGACTCGCATGATCTCGTTATTATTAATACATGGTTCATCAAGCGATCCACACAGCTCCCAACATATTACAGCACGAACATTAAAACCCAAATCGATTATATTCTCGTGCGGCGTAAAAACTTATCCACTGTAACTAATGTCAAGGCCTTATCATACGAGACACTAACAACGCAACACCGTCCAATAATTGCAGTCATGAAAATCAAGCCACCGCAGCAAAATGTGATGGAAAATCGCACGGGACCATCAAGAACCAAATGGTGGAATTTTGACGATAGGGAAGCAGAGATAATCTCGAGGATACGGCTTCCCGAAGTAACCACAGTTGAAGAAACGTGGAGCAACACTGCACATATAGTACATACCATAGTGGATAAGACACTTGGTCGTACAAAAGCCGGTAAAAGATACATTAAGCGCGATACGTGGCTCTGGACTGAAGATGTGAAATCGAAAGTCAAGGATAAGAAACGAATGTTCCATATATATCTCGGCGACAAGACACAGGCAAACTTGCATGCATACCACCTAGCCAAGAGAAACTCAAAAAAGGCCGTTGCGATTGCCAGAGCTGTACACTACGATAAGGTGCACAAAAGACTGGATACACGCGATGGTGAACGATACCTATTTCGGCTTGTGAATCGAAGGCATCAAAACACGCAGGACATCGAAAAGTTTTACTGCATTAATGGGAGGGACGGCAAACTAATAATTGATCGACAGAAAGTTCGAGATAGATGGCGTAATTATTTTAAGGAAATCTCAAATGAAGAGTTTCCGCATCTACCGATCCTAAAAGTTGCAGAAACTTCCGGTCCATTACCTCAAATAAGTGAGGACGAGGTGAAAGATGCATTGAAGCGTATGATGACTAGCAAAGCCACAGGTCCGGACCACAGGTCCAGTCGCTCGTTATAGGATACCGAGCGACTAGCAGAGCAGCACCACGATACCAATATGGAAAAAGAAGGGGAACACAGCGGACTGCTCAAGTCACCGTTCAATTCGACTGCTCTCGCAAACGATGAAAATATTTGAACGAATTCTAGATAAGCGTATCCGTGACATTGTTGATATCACCGTAAACCAAACAGGATTCGTAAAAAACTGTGGCACCACTGACGCTATCCACGCAGCACGACTGCTCCTAGAAAAACACTTGGAGAAAAATTAGCCGTTTTACGTTGTATTCTTGGATTTGGAAAAGGCTTTTGATCGTGTACCACATGAATTAATATGGTATGCGCTGCGTCAGCATCAAGTCCCGGAACATATAATCCGATGGGTGATGCTGCTCTACGAGAATACCGAAAGTCGGGTTCTAAGCGCAGCTGGAATGTCACAGCCATTTCAAATATCAGTGGGGGTCCATCAAGGAAGTGCTCTCTGACCGGCATTATTCAACACAGTTATGAACGCTATAACGCGTGATATCCAAAAGTCGATTCCATATACAATTCTTTACGCTGACGATGCCTGGCTGGTGGCGGACAACAAAAAGGACCTGATGTAATCAACTACTGTATGGAATAACCGACTCGCATAATACGGACTACGACTGAATCTAGACAAGACCGAATAACTCACAACATACCCACATGAAAGTGGTACCATCAATATTAATGGCTTTGACCTGAGACGTACGGACCGGTTCAAGTACCTCGGAACCATACTCTCGGCAAGCGGCGACGTGACTTATGAAGTCAATGCACGAATAAGCTCAGCGTGGACAAAATGGCGAGCGACGACAGGTGTTTTATGTGACCGTCGCATCAAGGATCACCTGAAATCAAAGATCTACCGCTCAATCATTCGCCCTGTGGCTATGTACGGCACAGAGTGCTTGCCTATTACCAAGGCAGCGGAACGACGCTTTGCGGTCATGGAGACGAAAATGCTGCGGTGGATAAGCGGAATTACTCGGTATGACCACGTGAGAAATATGGACATCCTCCGAAGGTACGGCGTCGCCCCTATCGTAAATAAAATGCAAGGGGCCAGACTCCAGTGGTATGGCCACGTGTTGCGGAGTGAAAATTATTCCCTTGCAAAGACCGCCTTAAAGTATGAGATAATAGGCAAACGCCCAAGAGGTCGACCCAAGCACCGATGGTTAGATGGCTTTCACACAGATCTCAAGGCAGCTGGACTTCACCCAGACCAAGCCGAAAATAGAGCGAAATGGAGGGCTAAATCTCACATAGCCGACCCTGCCTCAAAGCGGGACAAAGGCTGAAGAATAAGAAGAATCAGGTAATTTGCAAATGTGTGCGGGACAACCAGGTGGGTTAGCGTATGTTATGCATTAAACGATCGTTTTCACTCGGACGAGGAATGTGGAATATTGTCGGTGGACGCGAAGAACGCGTTTAATCTAATGAATAGGTGTCGAATGCTTAAAAATGTCGATAACGTATGCACTGCCCTTACATGTGTTCTAAGAAATACATACAGATTAGATGCTTTACTTGTTGGTCAAGGGGGTAATTTAGTGTCTGCAGAAGGGGTCACACAAGGGGACCCCCTCGCGATGACGGCATTTGCAATCTCGTATATGCCTTTGATATATAAAATCTGTGAATTGATTCCAGCGGTAAAGCAGCGTTGGTATGCAGATGATTCGACTTTCGTTGCTGGACTTGAAGATCTATCACGTGTATGGCGTCTCCTTTGTTCAATAGATGAACAGTATAAATACCATGTAAATCAAAACAAATCGAAGTTGCTTATTCATGCACGAAACAGGATCCGTGCTCAATATATCTTTGGGTTGATGGCATAAGTATTATTGACGATTGATTAAAGATACTTGGTGCACCTATTGGCACACCAAAGTTTGTAAAAGAATATTGCTGCGAGCAGTTTTTTATCAATGTCAGATCTAGTCGAGGATGTCGCTTATGTCGCTAATACCGATGCACATTCCGCATTTATAGCATATTCTCTTGTAGTTCAGTCAAAGTGAACTCACCTATTCCGTGCTGTTGATTGCGACATTGAATGGTTGGATAATCTAAAAAATGTTATTGAAACAAAATTTATGAATGTCATGTTTGACAACGGCATTGATGTTGGTTTGAGAGATATATGTTCGTTGCCTACCAATATTGGAGGACTTGGAATACGAAATATTGAAAGGGAATCGATCCGACAGTACAAGGCTGCACGGGTGTTATCATCCGTTTATGAAAAACCTGCTTTAGATATCGATTTCTCAGTAACACAATTATTGTCTGCAATTCGAAACGAGCACAAAGAAGGAAATCGTAGTCGTGCTGAAAGTCTCAAGCCAGTGATCAAACCTATAGTGCGAAAATCCGTGGAATATGCATCTCTTAAAGGTGCTTCTAACTGGTCAACAGAAGATGCTTTGATTTCTTCGGAATGCAAGCTGTCAACGCAAGAGTTTCGAGATGCTCTATCTGTTCGATACGGTTTAACTCCCAAACATTTGCCGGAAAAGTGTCAATGCGGTCAGAGTTTAACAACGACACTCGCTCTATCGTGCAAAAGAGGTGCATTCAATTTCATTCGTCATAATGAACTTCGCGATTTTTTGGTTAAGAAGTTGAACATAGTCTGTTGGAATGTGTATGCAGCACCTACTCTGACTCCAGTTCCAGAAAACGTTATAATATTTTTTAATGGAAAAATTTGTTTTAGTAAAGCATACAATCAAGGTTACCCGCAGATGGGTCCAAAAATGTCGAGCAATAAACTGCTGAATTGGATACTGGATAAAGCTACGAAGACGAGTCGGCTGGGTGTTTGAATGTACTACGCATGGGAGTACCTCGTGTTGACCGTAGACTCCGGAGACAGGCCGATATCGACCGAGCAATTTCAAAGCTTATTTTTCTTTTTAGTCTAATAGCTATATTACTGTAGCGTATGTGTCCTTGTTGAGCTAAAGCGGTCTCAATAGTCTTTACTAGCATACTAGCTTCTTTGCCGAAACACCCTGATGTTGAAAAGACGAGCGGGATAAAGGAGCTGTTTTCTATCCTTCGGATTCTTTCGAGGTAATTGGATTTTTTTCTTTTTTCGTTATAATCGAAAGCGTTGTTAGGACTGCGTATTGTGTTCGATTGAGCATAAGAAGAAAATACATTGACGTCGAAGAACTTCCGCTCGAATCGAGATCCGTGTAAACCGGAGCAGACAATATCCAGACGGGCACATTGTTTTGCAGTAGTCGCTGGATTTTCAAAGCGGGTGCTCTCGGGAACGTTCGATAACTCCGGTTCAATCCCAACGTTGTGAGCAACTTGGCTTAGCGCTGATGCTATAGTGTCCCGGACCGCGTTATGGCGAATAATCGGAAGACCACCATGTTTGCATGATAGTGCATGGGAAGATTGATCTTCGAGCCACAGTAACAAGTACACGTTTCAATCTCAGGCATCGATACTGCCATACCGTGCATTAAGTGCGTCGTGAAATTCGTTTGCTGACAAATAGAATTGTTCTTGTCGCAGTGGTAAGGCGCTTAGCCAAGAAGACGCACCGTGGTGTGCTGCATGTTTAATGGAATTCTAGGTGACCGGGGCTAGTTTGCTAATAATCTTTGAGACGCGTTCTTGGTGTGAATTGAACCGGAATTGAGTGATTTCGCGGAAGATTGCATTTTGTTTTTCTCGTAGGTTGTCGCCTGTCACCTCATCGACATATGAGCAAACCAACATTGTCGCTGATGCTTGTTCAAGTGTGGCAAAGAAAGTTGGTGAGTTCATCCCGATACCTCCAAATTCAAGAGGTGAGCACAAAATATCCGTCATCTCCTTGTTTGGCTTGAAAGTTGCCAGAAGAGGCAACAATTGCGATTTGATAAATTCTTCGAGGTCGGACCACACTTTGTCGACTGAGCGGCACGTGCGCATTATGTGAATCCATTTCGACTGGATCGAGTGAACCATGCCAGCGTAGGCTACGTGTGGGTCGATTCTGGCCACCATACTCAGACGCTCGACAAGAGCTTTCCATTTTGCAAACATGATTGCGGTAGAAGATTGTTCGTAATCGTCAAAACCAATTGGGGTTCCCAGAACATCTATGCCAGCTGTTGTTGAATTGATACTAGAATCAGGGAGAAGATCATTATGTATCGGAGGGTAATACAGAATATTAGATTTGTGTGGGTTAATAAAATAGCCGAATTTTGGTCCCTCTGTTTTAAGGGCATCCCAAACTTGCCTTAACATATCCAGTGGTCCGACAAAGTTGGCGTCATCGGAACCATATCTGATAAACGGATGGTACTTAACGTTTTATCGTTTCGATAAGAGGAAGATATGTCATTGCAAATCCAGCCATCGCAAATGGGTCACCTTGGGTGAACCCTTCGACTGAGAAAATGCTGTTTTCGCCTATTGTAAGCTCAGAAGGACTAGAATAAATATTGCGCAGTAAACAGGAGAGAGCCGGACATACATATGTAATGTTGTGAAGTTCCATGGCACGGTTTATCCGGTTGAAGGCATTCGTAGCGTCTATTGTCATAATACACACATCGGAAGATATGTTCAATTTCGTTTTTAGCTTCTCAATGGCCAATTCGATGCCACCTCTTTGCGAGGCCCCTAGCTGTGTAACTCCTGCCACGTCTTGTACATCGTTGCGAATTATAGCAAGGATCGCTCTACTAATGATACGTCTGACAGTATTGCAGATTCTAATTGGCCGAACTCCTCCTAACTTTTTTTCGAGTGCGATAGACGACATGCAGTAAAAGGATCGATGGCGCCAGGCGGGATTTCCACAGTGGCAACGAAAATATCAAACCTGGCTATGGCCCTGGCTAGTGAGCTTGAAGCAGTGCCGAAATCTGCAAGCATTTGTGACCAAGACGTAGCAGCAAGCACAGACGGACCTGCTGCACCTTTGATTTGTCAGATTGATCTAATAATAGAGGTCTCATCTAAGGCGTAGAAGCGGCAGGGGTGATGGGTTTTGGAACCCGGAAATAAGGACGATAACAGCACATCAGGAGGAGCTGAAATTGCATCAGGATGCAGGTCCTCGAGCAAAGATAGCACAGAAACACCATTTATAATATGGTCAGGGAGTAGAACACCAGACTCGAGGCTATCTTCCAGAATCGATGTTCCAGCTCTAATGCGGCCTTTTGTCATTAGATTTTGGTATTGTGATATCCAGCTTAGTCGCTTCGTTGCAACGTTATAATAATACAATAATTTATTTAACGTGGCAAATGCGTGCAAAATGCACGCTTACATGACCACTAACAAACAAAAAAAGAACATCAAAAGTCACAGATAATTAGTTAATTGTTGAAATGGAATTGGATTTGGCGTTTGAAGCACGGCATAGATGTTGATTGGCGGATATGAAGAGGCAGTTGATTCCACGAGAGATGAGCAGCCACAACGAAGGAGCGGAAGCCAAAATAGGTAGAGTAGATTGGGACATGTAAAAGAAGGGAATTACGGGAACGCAGAGCACAATACACAGTACGAGAATTGTCGAGAAAAGGAAGGTTGAGAAATGAAGGGGTATGAGAAGTTATAAGGCGAAAAGCAATGATAAGAAGACGAATTTGAACACGACAATAAATGGTAGGCCAATCAAGAGAAACAAGATAGTGGGATGTATGATCAAAACGACGAAGACGGAAGAGAACTCAGACGGCAGCGTTGATGATGCGTTGTAAAGGAAGAAGAGTGGATTTAGGTGAGTTGGAAAATAGACTAAGACAGTAATCAAGTCTCGAGAAAAGAAGAGAAGATATGAGAATCATACAAGAAGGGAAATCGATCAATCTACGAACTTGACTGAGATTGCGGAGTATCAAGGTAGATGAGCGTACTTTATCACTAACGAAATGTTTAAGTGAAAGTCGTTTGTCGAAATGAAAGCCTAGGAAAACGAGATTATCAACAATAGGAAGAATTGTAGAATTTAATGATACGGAAGGAGGTTCTACGCCTAATCTTTGAGATAGGATCCACATAATTTTAGATTTATTAGGATTCAGAGAAAGGCGAAGGGAAGAAAGATGATTGGAAATTGAGACAAGACAGCTGGAAACAGAAACACTAAGATCATGAATACGATAAGCAGGTGCGTGAGCATAGATGAGAATGTCATCAGCATATTGCATAACATGGAAGTTAAATTTATGAGAAATCGAAGACAAGTCACCGAGAAGAAGAGAGAAAAGCATAGGGCCTAATACGGAGCCTTGGTGAACACCGGTCTGGATGGATGAAGGATGGGAGAGAGAAGACTTAGAATATACGCGAAATGTACGGTTTAATAGATATAAAGAAAACCATGATACAGTGGGTAAAGAGAAGTCATAATAATGACGAAGGCGATGTAGAAGAATCGAGTTATCGACGATGTCAAAAGCAGACGATAGATCAAGAGAAACTATGACACTACATAATTTATGATCGCGCGAGATGAGTAAGTCATTATAAACTTTAAGACAGGCAATTTCAGTAGAGTGATTAGAGCGAAAAGCGGCTTGGAAGGGAGGAAACAAGTTAGAGGAAGAACTTGTTTCCTCCTGTCTTTAAGACAGGCAATTTCAGTAGAGTGATTTGAGCGAAAAGCGGCTTGGAAGGGAGGAAACAAGTTATGTTTGATAGCACAACAACCAGTGTTCCTCAAAGCTTCGCCCTTTGCGGGCGAAGCTTTGAGGAACACGATGAACTGTATCAAAAATTTTGTAAAGTTGCAAACAGAGTGAATCTCACGTTAGCCAAGAAGAAAACAAAATATCGCCAAAACATGTTGAATTTCTTGGGATATCAACTATCGAAAGGTACTATTAAACCGGATCACAACCGTGTCAAGCCACTTATCAATTTTCCGATTCCTACAGATAGAAAATCTATGCAGCGTCTAACGGGTCTCTTTGCATATTATTCTAAATGGATACCTTCGTCTTCGCGAAAAATTATACCTTTGCACGATTGTGATACCTATCCGCCTTCATGTGATGTTATCAAAGCTATTGATGACTTGAAGAATGAAATTTCTGAGGCAACTCTAACAGCGTATACTCACGATCTTCCTTTGACCATAGAGACTGATACATCATATTCGTCGATAGGTGCCGTTCTAAGCCAAGCATTAAAGTCGATTGCGTTTTTTTCACAAACCCTACCAAAAACTGCGTTACATCAGTCCAGCATTGAAAAAGAGGCCCAGGCCATTGTAAATAGCATTCAATATTGGAAGCATTATTTACTTGGTAAACCGTTCACTATCATAACAGATCAACGCTCTGTTTCTTTCATGTTTAGTAGAGCTCATTCGAGCAAGATTAAAAATGATAAAGTGGCTCGATGGCGACTTGAATTAGCTCCTTATCAATACGAAATTCAGTATCGTATGGGAAGTGAAAATAAGGCAGCCGAAGCTATGTCAAGAGTTACGCACATGTGTGCCCATACTGGATAATTGAACCAATTAGAACACATTCACAATACTCTTTGTCATCCTGGCATTACTAGAATGTTGCATTTCGTTACAAAGCATCGCTTGCCATATGAAAAATCAGACGTTACGAAAGTTATTAATAGTTGCCATTTCTGTGCCGAACTGAAACCTCGCTTTTGTAAACCTACCGTTAGCGACGTTACCAACGCCACTCAGACATTCGAGAGATTATGTGTAGATTTCAAAGGTCCGCTTGAATCCGTTACTCAAAACTGTTATCTACTTTGCGTTGTCGATGAATTCTCCCATTTTCCGTTTGCGATTCCTTGTAAAGACTGTTCATCCCTGTCAGTAATTACTGCACTACGACAAATCATAAGTATTTTTGGTAGTCCTGGTAGAATACACACGAATCAAGGATCATGTTTTCAATCTCGTGAGTTCCGTGATTTTCTATCATCTCAGGGCATAGCCTACAGTAGAAGTACACCTTACAACCCGCGCGGTAACGGTCAAGCCGGAAGATATGTCGGATTAATTTGGAAGACGATACAGTTAGAAACTAAATCAAGATATCTGTCTTTAAAAAATTGGGAAACAGTTCTACCTAAAGAATTATCATCTATGCGATCTTTGCTATGTACTAGCACTGGGGAAACGCCACACGAACGTATGTTCAATTATCCGCGAAACTCAAGGAACTCGTTTGTTTTATCGCCGTGGCTTCATAACAATCAAGTGTATTCCAAGTGTATCTGCAACCTTTCCAGTAAGCACATATCAATATCCAACACGTCAACTCAAACTACCCCCGTCGTTTCTAATGTCATATATCCACCCACCGACCCTGCCACTATATACACTTCCCGTTCCATGTCATCTTCACTCCTCGACACCTCACGTCCCGTCCTTCCCGTCTCGTTTCTCAATAACTTGCATCCATCAATCAAAATCACCTCCACCAACCTCAACTATCCTTCCACTCATAACCTTTCCTCACATCGCTTGCCACCCTCGTTATTATCATTATCCTCTATGTCTCCCGTCGTCAAACCAAATCCCTTGAAATCATCAACTGCCAGCTCTTCTATCGTGATCTCACCTACTCACGTCAGTCGTCCTCCTTTATGGAAGCGCTTTTCTTCTCACGATCGTTGCGTCATTGTCACTAATATCACGCCTTCCAACTCCTTATCTCCACAAGCACATCTGGACCACGATGTTTCCGCCTTCAGATCCATCATCTCGTCTATTGTTCCTGCGGATAAACCATCCTTTTTCAAGGACATTTCTCCTGTCACATTCATCCGTCTAAACAAATCTTCTCAATCTAATCCTTCCCAGTCCCCTCTCCTAAAAATTGTTTTTAAGCATCGCTCTCACGCGTCTTCTGTCCTCTCTCAACGATTCAAACTCATGTCATCTTCAACTACTCGAATTTTCCCCGATCGCGCCCCTTCTGAAATCGCTCAAATCTCTTCAGCCCGTATTGAAAAACGCCGTCGCAAGGAAAACGGCGAAACATCACTCTCCATCCGAAACATAGACGGAAATTTTTAAGTTGTCCACACCCGTCCAAAAATTCGATGGCGCTCCATCTCTCCTATGTGTCTTCTCCACTAGACCCTTTCGCCACAACACTCGGTTTCCGCCTCGGTCTCCTCAACACTAGATCTATTCTCAATAAATCCGATCTTATCCTCAACCCATTCACCAAGCAATCCATCGATCTCTTCTGCCTCACCAAATCCTGGCACTCAGATTCCAACGACCTTTCCATTCGCCGTCTGCTCTCTGCCGGTTGCTCCCTAGTCGAATCCGCCCGCCCCCTCAGCTCATTCCCTGCAAAATTCTCTAATCATGGCGGCATCGTCGCATTCGCGCGGCACACCGCGTCTCTTCGCAAAATCAATCCCCCTTTCAGTCCTTGCTATTTTGAATTGCTCACTTGTCGTTATTCTAACCCGATCACTCTAGATCTCGCCATTGTATACCGTCCTTGTTCATCAGCTCCTACATCCTTATTTTTTTACCGAACTCGCTGACCTCCTTTCTCATTGTTCTTTGTCCTCAATCCCTTCACTTGTTCTAGGCGACTTCAACATCCGCCTAGACCGCCCCCATTCCACGGATTCCATCCAGTTCATCAACATTCTATCCAACTACAATTACAAACTAATCTCCACAGCCACCACACATATACTTGGTGGGGCACTCGACATCATCGCTGTCCCCGATCATTTTGCTGCCTACACCTTACTGTCAATCTCTGATCCTGGTCTATCCGATCACTTTCTTATCACCCTTGATCTCACTTACAAACACACCCCTCCTCACACACCTACAATCCTACGTCGCCCTTGCAGAAATCTTGAACTCTCCCTTCTCCGCTCTGCCTTACTCAAATCGTCTCTATCATTACCCACAATTACATATTCATCTCCTCACGATCTCGCCTTTCTTTTCGACTCTGAACTCACATTCACTCTCAATATTCTCTTGCCCTTCAAGTATCACCCACACCGTCGCTTGCACCGTGCCCCATGGTTTGACATCCAATGCCTACTCTCAAAGCGTCGACTCCGCCATGCTTTTCGAGTCTATCACCGCTCTCTCAGACGTGATTTCCGCTCGATCACTCCGTCTTTCCGTGATTCCTATCTTGCTATTCGCCGGTCTCCTCTCAACCTACTACGTACCAAATGCAACTCCTTCTGGCAGCATAAAATCATTACTTCATTCAACTCTAAGACTCTCCGGCATACTTTTAACTCAATCCTTGCTCGCTCCTCTTCGCCATGCAACATCGATGCCAATGATTATTCGTCATTTCTCCAGACTAAAGTATCCACGTTGCTCTCTCACACCCCAGTCTCCATCCTATCCCACTCAGCCCAGTCTACTCTCATCATTCCGGAACTCTTTCATCTTCTCCCAGTCTCACCTACAGAAGTATCAACTGTAGGTGAGACCTTGTCCAACAAAACCTCACCTGCCGATCCCTTGCCTACTCACATATTAAAATCTATACGCTCATCAATATCTCAATTTCTCACAACCTTGTTTAACTCGTCCATCCGAGGTCGTAACTTCCCTTCACATTGGAAATCAGCAATCGTTCGTCCCCTCCTTAAGAAACAATCGCTTGAACCCTCCCTTCTTTCTAGCTATCACCCCATTTCACTACTCCCTACTCTTTCTAAGCTCTTAGAACGCCTCATCTTAATACAGATCAACGTTTATCTCTCCACATCCAATTTGTACCCTCCTTTCCAATCCGCTTTCCGCTCTAATCACTCCACAGAAATCGCATGCATAAAAGTGTACAACGACTTACTCATTTCTCGAGACAAGGCTCTATATATTGTTCTCAGCTCCCTCGACCTCTCCTCCGCCTTCGACATTGTCGACCACTCCGTCCTCCTTTCTCGCCTTCGTTACGATTACGGCTTTTCTTCTTCCTCCGTAGCATGATTTGCCTCATATCTATTCAACCGTTCCTTTCGCGTCTGTTCTAATTCATCATCCTCCCCTCCCATCCATATCTTTTGCGGGTCCCACAAGGTTCGGACCTAGGTCCCCTGCTTTTCTCTCTTCTGCCTGGCGATCTCTCTCCGTTTATCAAACCTTTTTCCTTTAACGTCATGCAATACGCCGATGACATCCTCATCTATGCTCATGCACCCGCACATCGCATACACGATATCGGCATTTCTGCCTCCAACTGTCTTTCTTCTATCTACAAACGTCTCTCCAAATCTCCATCTCGTTCTAAACGCCGAAAAGTCTAAAATAATGTGGATCCTCACCTGTAAACCAAACATATCTCCTCCAACTGTATATTTTGCCTTATCGATCATTCCCATAGTCCACAATCTCACTTTCTTAGGCTTCCATTTCGATGATCACATTTCCCTTAAACCCTTCGTTTGTGACAAGGTCCACTCGTCTAACTTAATTTTCCGTGACATCCGCCGTATCCGCTCCCTTATCGACTTTCGTTCTTGTATGTCTCTTATTTCATCGCTACTTTTCCCTAAAATCGATTACTGCCTAAGCCGTTTCGCTAATTCTCCAAAATCCATCATCCTACCACTACAACGCATAATCAACTCCGCCGTATGAGTGCTCTTTCGTCTCCGTCGCCTTGACCACATATCCACGTATCTTGCTCAACTCTCCTGGCCCACCATCCACATCCGCATCAAACTCCGCCTTCTCGTTACTTTTCGTCTCATTGCTGTCGGCTCCCCATCGTTCATCAACCTTCCTTTCTTAGACGACACTCGCCCCACCTCGCTATCGCTGCGTTCCCGTCATACCCTCTTACTCCACGTTCCTAATTACTCCAACAACTACGGTCTCCAATCCTTCCTCGTCGCCGCCTCACTCGCATGGAATCAACTCCCTCTCGACGTCCGCCGCGCCCCTTCTTTATCACATTCAAACTATCACATTTTGTTTTGTTGTGGTCATGTAAGCGTGCGCTGGCACGCATTGTCCACGTTAAAATAAATCTTTTTTTACTGAAAGACAATAGAGCACCTAAAACTGATTATACTTTCAGACCTGTTGGAGTACTACAATTAAATGGCAATTACGCTACCGTGCGAAATATACCTCAAGGTAATGAGCATAACGTATCAGTTAGAAAATTGGCTAAATACCCGTCTAATCCATCAATTGATGAAGACAGAAACTGCAGCCAAGTAGAATTAGAAAATTTGGCCCATGAAATCACCAACTTTTCGCCAATATGTTATAAAGATTCATTATCAAAAGAGAAATATGAATTTTCCCAAGAATCAAAAGATAATAGTCATACTATGACACAATAAGACGACAACGAAAACTTCATTGAGTCTGCCACAATTCCAAAACAAGAAGAGAGGACCAGAAGAAGACCGGCCTATCTCAATGATTACTTTTGCTGCCGGGGCGAATGTTATGATATTGAAATTATCAGATTGTACCTTTTGTATAACTTTATTTATTTATAGATTTTATTGAATAAAGCCGTTCTAACGTTGCTTATTTATTACAGACCCATTTGCGGGTAACCTTAAAAATGTTTTATTAATGTTTTATATTTTAAAAAATAATAATTTATATGATAAAAAAATATAATAAATAATTCCTTGCCAAGATTGTGACGCAGGTTATGCAGAACAAACCCGACAAACATTCTCCAAGCGCATTTATCAGCATCGATATGCGCTAAAACGGGGTGACTCCTCGTCTGCCATTGTCAACCACGTCCTATCGACCGATCATGGGATTGACTTTGGAAAAGCTAAGATTATCTGTGTTGAAAACAACTTGCAACGTCGTCTTATAAAAGAATCAATCTTAATAAATTCCGAAACGTATCCGATGGCCGGAAATAAATCTAACTGGTCACTACGATTACAAGTATCGCATCAAATTGTGGACGGTATCACGTAAACGAATGGACTCCTTCCGTGGTATTCCTAGTATAAAACTTGTATCTCTGTACTGTCATTTTAATTCTGTTTTGTTTTTATCTGTTGACAAGGACCGGTTGGTCGAAAGCTCAAATAAAAACGATTCAAACTGTATTTCGCAAGTCTATAATGAGTGATCGATACAACAATCTAATCAAATACTTACACGCAACTACGTTAATAAATAATAATTAAAAAATTGTCTTGGTTATAATTCTTACAATACATAACATACAATAAATGACAAAAAAGCTTTAATACACACTACTTACAATAAGGAAGATCTCAACGATTGAATTCAACTAACGACTCGGAACTAACGACTAGGAACTAACGACTTGTAGAATTCAACACTTTAAATTTAATCAGCATGACACAGCCAATAAAAAATCATATTAAACGTGGATAAATTGTCGAGGACGGAGGCAAGTGTTCGCGATGCGAGAAATTACCGGCCCTTACCATTAACGGTAGAATTCGAGTCCATGGACCAACCGCAAACAACGTAAAGAATCGAAAATATAAATCAAGGGTGGAAGCGGCCGGTTACACTTTCAGCCCAGCAGTGGTCGAATGCTTTGCAGGTTGGAACGAAGGTCTCCGCATAATTCGTCGAATCGCGGGACGCATGTGCAGAATAAGTGGAATTGATTACGATGTGGCATCTGCTCTCTTGTTCCTTCGATCGTCCATCGCTTTAATGAGCGGCAACGCAAGAGCGATTTTAGCGTCACTTAATGATTTCTTGCCGTTTGCAGACTTATCCAGGTTAGCGTCTAACCTAAAATCCGAGTCTTCAGTATCACGAAGGAACCGTTTAATGATATGTTGGTTCAAACACCTACGGACAAAGAAGGTTTATTTGAGGCGCCATTACCTAGTATGAATAAAATAATATCAGACACGCAACAAGATGATATCGATGCTGATTCTACATTGGACGATGTATTCAAATTGGATTTTCTTAACAGTCCTTACATTCCAAATCCTACAGCTCTAAAGTCAACACGTCAATCGCATTTTATATATGACACTCAATCGCCGAACCAACCTAACCATATGGATATCAGTCAGGACGTATCTAAACTGGATTGTACAATCTCCAAAGCTTGTTTGTCGGTCAAATACGAGGATTTGACAGGTTCTAACAATAATTTTGTGTGGGTAAATGGTCCTAGTTATTGTCAACGTAATGTGGGCGTCAGTCCAGCGGAGGACCTGCACGCGACAAGCAGCGCCCATGCGAGCGATCACATAGATGTCGACGACGCGTTGGCTGGCCGTTCTGTCACAGTGCCAGATGCAGACTAGCTAGACTCCTCACATGCAAGCGCGTTTGTTAACCAGCTGCTGACTACTACGGATAGGAAATCCGCTGGAGTTATGTCCAGTCATCCAAACCACTTGAATCGACTTAATGACGCTTTTCGTCAATCGAACGAATCGGTCAACGTTTTAGAACAATCGAACTTATCGAATCAACAAGACAATGCTTTTCAACAATCGAACCGGTTAATCGAACACTCCGGACAACCCAACCGATTGAATCGGCTGAACAAGGCTTTGCGGAAGTCGAATCAGTCTATCGATAATTCCAGACAACCAAACAAATTCAATCGAAATAACGATAGGCTTATACGATCAAATCAAGCTATCAATGGCAAGCAACCTCATCAATTTGGCCGGCCCGCCCATTTTGTCAATAAAGCAAACCAATTATTTGATCCACTGCTCGCCGGTCAATATTTACCCAAGCTTTTGAATCGGTTAGGCAATAAGATGAAAACGCAGAAGCGCAAAACCTCATCATCGCGGTGTTTCGAAGATCTCATCATCAATTTGGTCGCGAAATAACAGCGACCTAAGGGGTTCCTTAGACAAAAAGGGTGGAAGCACTAGCCGAAGTGCTTCTGGGCTGCACGCAAGCTCAACGCGTGTATCAACAAAGCGTTTAATCACGCAGCTGGATTCATACAGCCTTTGCATCAAGGACGTAATGATCTATGGCAACTGCCTCTTTCGGTCACCTAGCGATCAGATGATTGGCGAGAGCAACGAGCATTTGGAGTACCGAAATCATGTTACCATCAATATTTTTGCTCATTCTGAAGATTTTGAGCCATCTTTCTCTGAACACGACAATTTCCAGAAAAGCGTGATGGCTCTCTCGAAACTGGGCAGGTTTACTAGAAACGAAGCGCTCGTTGCCTATGCCCAAATGTACTCTATTGATATCGTGATACATCAGTTAAATCAGTATCCCTGGCGAATCAGAGCTAATTTCAATAGCGATCACGTCTTGGCGGCACCCAACAGCTATCATTGCACCATCGGCATTGCCAGTCGATGCTGCTCGTAAGTGAGGCAGCGGACAGTCAGGTCAATAAAATATCGAATCGATCTTTATTGCAGGAAGATTTGAACCAAGCATCGAGGAAAAGTAAGGATAGGCACGAACTCCATATATGCTACCACTCCTATCCACATTACAGCAGCGTGAGGCTAATCGGAGACGCCCGAGGAAAATGCTTACTATAATCCGTCTAAGTGAGCTCTTGGAAAAATATCCAGCTGCGACAAAAGCGAATTTCACCAGCTCCGACCAAAACAATACAAAAATTCCGAAGCTAGTCAAACTGTCAAGTGTCCTGTCTTCACCGGCGACAACGGAAGCCGAGTCGGAGTGCGCAGTATCACGAAGAATTCTGGCCGCAGTTCATATATAATTATGTATCAATACACTTTTTTATTTATTTTTCATAAAGATGACTTTTATTTTAAATTTCATTTTTTATTTTAAGTTGATATAAATATAAATTGTATAAAATCTTATATAATTATTTATTATTCATCTTAATTTTTATTTATATATCGTATTAAATAGATATATTACAGCACCTCTCGCTTTGCAGGTGATAGGTACCGGGATCGAGGCCCGACATCTTCATTTTATATGAAATGTATGGATCGTATAAAACTGATTTATGTTATAACTTACAAGTGTTTACCTCTAAATAGGTTTTAACAAATTATTAGTTAACTGAGTCCATATATTGTGTCGTCATGAGATATCGAGTTATAAAGCATTTATGGCACTTTTCATTTATAATTTACATTTTGGTTGCTAATGATCTTATTAAACATTACGTATTTTATGAAGTAAATATAATTACATAATATTTTATAAATTATATAAAATATTATATAATTATATAAAATATACGATTATGTAAATAAGTATAGTAATAATATTTAGGTTATTGCCAAAAATCACCAGAAAACATTTTTATTTTAGAATATATACACGTTGAAGACGTTAGTTAAACAAAGTAATCTTCTCGATCAAGACTTTCATTGGTCACTTGTTGGGTAATTGCTGAATTGAGAAAGTGTGACGGTCGGTGAACTTCATGGTAAAATTCTTTCGGGTTCGACAATACAACATCATACTTCATATTATGATGGTCATATCATATTATATGGCCAATAGCGTTGTCACGAAACCTGATAGCATAGCAGTTCCTACTGATGACCTCTAATCCTTATTCTGATACAACGTCTGTTATTTATTAGTCAATTCATTAAAATGACTTTTATTTTAAATTTCAATTTTTTATTTTAACTCGATATATACTATAAAAAATCTTATAACAATTATTTATTTCATTATTTAATTATTAAATTTTGATTTAGCATTATTATTATAAAAAAAGATTTATATAACGTGGCAAGTGCGTGCCAGCGCACGCTTACATGACCACAACAAAACAAAAATGTAAATCATGTGTCGAAGAGGTGTGAACGGAGGAGGTGTTTGAATGTGATAAAGGAGGGAGCGCGGCGGACGTCGAGAGGGAGTTGATTCCAGGCGAGTGAGCCGACGACGAGGAAGGATCGGAGACCATAGTTGTAGGAGTAATTGGGAACGTGGAGTAAGAGGGTATGACGGGAACGCAGTGATAGCGAGGTGGGGCGAGTGTCGTCTAAGAAAGGAAGGTTGATGAACGATGGGGAGCCGACAGCGATGAGACGAAAAGTAACGAGAAGGCGGAGTTTGATGCGGATGTGGATGGTGGGCCAGGAGAGTTGAGCAAGATACGTGGATATGTGGTCAAGGCGACGGAGACGAAAGAGCACTCATACGGCGGAGTTGATTATGCGTTGTAGTGGTAGGATGATGGATTTTGGAGAATTAGCGAAACGGCTTAGGCAGTAATCGATTTTAGGGAAAAGTAGCGATGAAATAAGAGACATACAAGAACGAAAGTCGATAAGGGAGCGGATACGGCGGATGTCACGGAAAATTAAGTTAGACGAGTGGACCTTGTCACAAACGAAGGGTTTAAGGGAAATGTGATCATCGAAATGGAAGCCTAAGAAAGTGAGATTGTGGACTATGGGAATGATCGATAAGGCAAAATATACAGTTGGAGGAGATATGTTTGGTTTACAGGTGAGGATCCACATTATTTTAGACTTGCCAGGGTTTCGAACGAGATGGAGATTGGAGAGACGTTCGTAGATAGAAGAAAGACAGTTGGAGGCAGAAATGCCGATATCGTGTATGCGATGTGCGGGTGCATGAGCATAGATGAGGATGTCATCGGCGTATTGCATGACGTTAAAGGAAAAAGGTTTGATAAACGGAGAGAGATCGCCAGGCAGAAGAGAGAAAAGCAGGGGACCTAGGTCCGAACCTTGTGGGACCCGCAAAAGATATGGATGGGAGGGGAGGATGATGAATTAGAACAGACGCGAAAGGAACGGTTGAATAGATATGAGGCAAATCATGCTACGGAGGAAGAAGAAAAGCCGTAATCGTAACGAAGGCGAGAAAGGAGGACGGAGTGGTCGACAATGTCGAAGGCGGAGGAGAGGTCGAGGGATATGAGAACACTATAGCCTTGTCTCGAGAATTTTATAATTATATTAAATACGTAGACTCAGTTAGTTGATTTGATTCTTTATCATTAATATTAGTTTTATTAATAATGAGGCTACCTGGATAAATTTGTTCGCTTATTGAATAAAAATTGCTATAATTAAATACATATATATCATCAATATATCGAAACATATATTTCATATCTTTATATAATTTAGATTTATTTTTTAAACAGTTATGAACAAATTCATATCATATGAAGCTTTAATTAAGTCAGACTTTACTTAAGAGCTATTATTACCTCCCATTGGAACACTTTTTATTTGTCTAAATATAGATTTAGATTTGATTTATTAAAATATTTAAGGTTTCTATAAATTCAATTTTATTCATATATTCTAATGATGTATTTAATTATATATTCTTGATGGCTTAATTTTTGTTAAATAGGCGTTATAGTTGTTATAACTTATAGCATATATGTATATATTATTGTTGAGATTTCCTTTGGTTGTATTTAAGACATTGTGCGACAAATTCCTGACAATTTAATACACTAACATCTAACCCTAGGAATGCACTTGCATGATGAAAACACATTCATAACCGGTGAGCAAATTCGGTTTCAATAATTTCGGCAATTCTTATGACACGACTGCTGTTAATATATAGTATAGATATTACGTAATATTAGAACTTTTGTAGTTCTTTAATGTATATTTATCAACAGTCAAACGATGATTCCAACAGAGCAGTTCAATTTATTCCACAAATGATAAACTATGTAATGTTTAGTTGATTTTATGGTTGGAGATAATTACGTTAGGATCACATGCAAATCATCTGGAAAGTATGCTCAATATTCGCAAATAAAAATCTTTGAAGTGGTCGTACGATCATGACGAAAGTAATTTTCTAGAAAGAAAGCCAAAATCATATGTGCCTGACATCACAGCTTCTGTTGTCTGGAATCACAAACCGAAATAGCAGAAATACAAAAATTGCTTATAAATAGAAGTTGTAGTTACACTGTATAAGAAAATAAATATAATCATTTAAACACAGTGTATGGTAAGGTATACAAACTGCGTAATAAAGCTGTTGTTTAAAATTCGCTATTACTTTATAGAATTCAAAGTCGTTTACAATCTTCTTAACAGAGAAAGAACGAGATCAACACTGCAGTCATCCCAATTGAAATCTTTTGAGAAGTGGATGGTTTCAAAACAAACATTGCTCGCCAATGATAACCGTCATAGTAATAATGTTTCCTATGAAAAAATATATTCTTGTGTGCATTGCGATCGCTTACTAGCCAAACACGAAGACATTATTTCAAAGGTGAAAACTGATTATTCTCTTATCATTTAATATTTACTTTTGCAGTCATTTCAAGGAAGCCATGGAAGAGCTTATCTCTTTAATACTGTGTAATTTAAATGTACAGTTAAAAATCTAATAATACATCAATATAATCATTTTAGAGTTAACATCGGAACTAAAATATCAGAAAAACGCTTTCTTTTGACAGGTCTTCATGAGGTCAGCGATATATATTGTAAGGGATGCAATGCTGAAATTGGATGGAAATATGTAGGTGATTTCTATATATCTCTAATAAGTTTGAATTCCCATATTTTTAATGTAAAGCACATTTTAAATTTAAGTTATAAAAAGTAAGCATCAGATCAGCTAACTTAGTGTTCATATTTTAAAATTAATGCTAAATAAATTTTAAATAATTAAAAAATAAATGATTAAACCGACGAGCGTTGCCTGCTGCTGAAAGAAAACCACGATGGAAACGATGAAGAAGACAATCTTCGGAATATGGATTCGTATCTCGATCGAAAAATTTTAAACAGCGAGGCTGATGAATTTTGCGGGCAACAATCAAGCAAGGACATCGCTTGGGGATTGCGGAAAAGAAGACGACACATCACTTTTAACGTGAATATAGCTGTAATTATAACAATGAGATTTTAACTCAATAATTCTTTATCAAAAAATTACAAAATAAAAAAATGATTAAACCATTAAAAATAATAAATAAATAATAAATAAATTTTATGTAAGATTTTATATAATTTATATCAAATTAAAATTTTAGAAACGCAATATCTGATTTTAGTTTTGTTATAAGGTTAGATTGGTGAATCATTGATTTAAAGAGTTTATTTTCGTTTTCACTTAATTTTGTAAATATAATACGGGAATAAAATTTTGATATAGCATAGATAAACAAATTGTTTCTTGTTCCAATATTTCGACTTTCTAGCGAAGTCATTGTCAAGGATGTAATCTAGAAAAATTTACAATCAGTACAAGATAACAAAAAATTTTAACAACCTAAACACACAATATTAATATACAATATTTTACGGAATCTGCAATATTAACAATCTCCGGGATCTCAATATACTATTTAAAGATTACTACAGCTTAACCAGATTTAACAGCTTAAACACACAATTAAAATATGTTTAATCCTTATAATTAAACACACAATCGAATACATATGATCTCAAAAGTGTCAGCCAGTCAACATAAGAAACATGGCATCTGCCCAGTTTGTCTTCGGCAAATCAGTTTGACATCAGGAGGCTTCGTCTACAGTCACGGACCACATGTTCTCGATCGGGCTGTGTCTCCTCATCGGTTATAGCGCAACTTCCAACGTTGACCACCGATCCCATGGGCGCTGATGACACAGACAACTCTACAATCGCTAGTCAAGCTGACAACAACGAATATAGGCAGGCTCAGACGCTACTCGACGTTGTGGTTGAGGCACATTCAGGTCGAGTTCTTAGATACATACCTAAGGCATCTCGTATGCTTACTACAGACAAGGTGTCGGCAATACTCGACTGAATTGTCGCCAACCCAGACAACATGGATGCCTGGCAGCAGCTGCTACTTTTCGCTCACAGCTACCTTGGAGTCTCAGAGCGGGGCGGCAAACGGCACCGACCGAGTCTGGCAACTAAAGTGAACAAAGCTCTGACGTAATACTTGTCAAGTGGTCGCCAGCCACAGCAAGCCGCACAAACGGCAACTCAGAACAGGAAAAGGAAGAGGAAAAAACAACGACGGACGACCTTCAAAACCTGACTGCGCGGGTGTCGTCGAGGATCGAAGAGGGCGACGTGCGCGGTGCAGTTAGGCTGGCGGCCAGCGACGACTCTCTGGCTACCTTCAACGATGAGACGATAGCAGCTCTGCGCCTACTGCACCCGAAGCAAGCAACGTCGACCGACAGTTCTCAGTCTCGACTGAACCAGACATACAGACGATTGGCAACGCGCACAGCTTGCATCCTACACTTACGCTAACTTATAGAGATAATGCTGCTGCGATCAAGGCATTCCCAGCAAGTTCAGCAGGAGGACTTGACGGCCTTCGTCCTCAACATCTTAAAGATATGACGACTCCGCTCACAGGCGCCGCTGGACAGTAGCTGATAGCTTCACTAACGGACTTTAGCAACATGTGCCTGGCTGGTATAGTCCCGGCAACTGTGAGGCCAGTCTTGTACGGTGCATCGTTATGTGCACTAGCAAAGAAGGGAGGAGGTATCAGACCTATAGCAATGGGCTTCACACTTGGCCGTCTTGTATCAAGGGCCGCCTGTCGCGCTGTGAAGGACAAGGTAGTCGCGAAATTGGCACCATATCAACTTGGCTTCGGGTTTCAACACGGAGCAGAGGCAGTTGCGCACGCAGCTCGCTGCTATCTAGCGAACATTGGCAATGGACAGGCTATGTTGAAAATCGACTTTGCAAACGCTTTCAACACTCTAAGCCGCGATGCGATGTTGACAGTAATAGGCGGAGAGCTACCGGAGCTGTATCCACACCTGTCCAGCTGCTACTCCATCAAATCGTTCCTACGTTTCGGCCAGTACACGTTGATATCAAACGAGGGACCACAGCAAGGCGATCCTTTCGGTCCGCTGCTTTTTTGCTTGACTGCCTTGACACTGACGAAGCGCATCAAGTCCGAGGGCAATATCTGGTACATGAATGATGTCACGTTATGTGGTGATGTGAACACGTTGCTCTCAAACTGGAGTATGTTGGCGGCTCGGGGAAAGGAGCTGGGACTTGTCATCAATGTTGGCAAGTGTGAGCTCATTACTAACGACAACGATGTTGTGAGAAGTTTCAAGGCAGTCGCTCCAGACGTCAAACACGTTGACCCAGCATCGGCAATGTTACTTGGAGCACCGATCGGATGTGAGAAGAGCGTGGACAAGACATTGGAAATAAAACTGCATGAATTACAACGCATGTCTAGCCGGTTATCGCTTCTATACGCTCACGATGCGCTGTTCCTGCTAAAAAACTGCTTCGCGATACCGAAGACGATGTTCACTCTACGCAGCGCGCCATGCTACAGAAAGCAACTGTTGTTTGAATACGACATCGTAATTCGGTCGTCGTTGCAGTCCGTCCTCAATATTGCGCTGTCCGATGGGGCATGGGACCAGGCATCACTACCGGTTGCTAACGGCAGACTCGGCATCAGGAGAGCGACGGATATTGCTCTACCGGCCTTTAAACACCCCACTGAACTCAACGGGAATGTGGGTCTTGGGTTTCATCTTAATGTTTGTGGTTGGGGGTTTAACAGGGGTCATGTTAGCCAATTCTAGGCTTGACACGATATTTCATGATACATACTTTGTAGTAGCTCACTTCCACTATGTCTTGAGGATGGGGGTGGTGTTCTCTTTGTTTTTAGGCTTGAACATCTGACTCCCATTATTTCTAGGGGTAAGATTTCAGTGTTGTGGCTGAAAGCCCACTTTATACTGGTGTTTTTGGGGGTAAATTTGACATTTATCTCCAGGTTTATTTTAGGGTTTATAGGGATACCCCGATGATATGTTGGCTTTCCAGAGAGCTATGAGAGGTGGAATGTGTTGTCGAGAGTTTTGTCATTATTAGGCGTAGTTGTGTATGTGGGTATACTGTATATGGCGTTGAG
>WNNJ02003503.1:0-12916 GCA_012934845.2 Pomphorhynchus laevis | reverse complement strand
ATAATACTACTTTTTTGTTCTCTCCGATAAAGTGCAAACCAATGAATACATCCCCTCAAAACGCAATTTTAAAAGTTATAAAAAAACAAATATTTAAAGTACTGTTTTAAAAAAGCAGGCGTAGTGAGGACAATACTGCCTGCTTTTTGCTAAGCGCCGTAGGTAGAAGATTGTCCATCTCATTAATATAGTTATCAACCTCTGTATAAATTTGCCTTTATTTTGTGAAATTGTCCAATTGCTGGACTATTATAATTATCGTTTTTAACCGTTCAAAAGTATTTATCAGGAATGAGGTAATGTCAATGCTTCAGGTATTTAAAGATATTACTTTATAATTGTAGTTAAGGTTGCCCTTTTATTGTTAAATACGTAAAATGAATTTTAAACTAAATAATTTTCAAAGTTAAAACAAACTTTTGTGGATAATAAAAAATATGTTTGCATTCGAATTAGGTACTTTATATAATCACATTTCATCAGAGGAAATACGTCATTGTCGCTTATTTAGTCCCGACTTAATGCAGCGTCGATGAATATAAGACAAAATCTGATATACAACAGTAATTTATGATGACCTCTTATACTTATGTCTATACCTCGCTTCTATTCATTATTCAAATCATAAAAATTGACCTTTTTTCTAAATTTTAATGCAAAATCACTAGTCACTGCATGGACCAAAACGTGCTAACAGAATTTATTACAGAAAAATTATAAGCATTAATAATATGTGAAATGACTTCAAATATTTAGAAAACATTTTATTTTTTTGTCTACATCGAATATGTCATCATTATTAATTGCAGTATCCGATCTACATTTAATGTTTCAACCTTTATTATCTGCTTCTTTCACTAGTGTTGATCAGATTTGAACTCAGGATATCGTTATCGAGATTCCACATTATTTCAACTATGCTAGCAGCAACAGTGCTGTTGATATAAATTACCGTGTTTTAATTAATGCAGGTAACTGTATTCTAACGATATAATAATACAAAACCGTACGGAAAACCTATTTGAACGTCAATTTATACAAATAAAAATTTTTAAGTAATTACGACATGTGAAAAAGCTCCAAGCACTCATTTTTGCTAAGAATATATGCTTATTAGTGAAGCTCTTGGTGTAAAGTTCTAATTTATTAGATTTCAAATCGAAAAAGCGTTAACAACTTTTTATCATTAACAGTGTCGTAATATATGTTTAGTCTTCAAATGTCAGTATTTTTAAAAAAATTTGATTTTAAATTAAACTGTATAAAAGACATTAAAAACGTATTTTACCGTAGTCATCCAAACAATGATAGTTTAATAGTTAGATCTTAAAATTAAGGACTTTTGTTAATTATTAAGTACTTCTGGGCAAAATAAAATAAAAAATATTACGCTGCAAATACTTTATTAAGGAAGTTAAAGTAGTTTTGAACAACTCACTGATAAGAAAATTTAAAACTGTTCTAGCAAATTACAGTAAGTGTCAAATTCGCTCATGTCCGATGATGATTTGCCGTATTGGCTCAGAGGACAACTTGAAATAAATACAGATATATAAGTAAAAACATATTAACTGTAACTAAAAGCTACAATTAGAACTGACTAAAAACCAACTGTTTTTATTATGAAAATGTTAACTCAAAAACGGTTTTTACTGAGTAAAAACAGTAATATTAGTACAAAGTTTTTAAGATTCATCAAAAACATGTTATATTATATAACACCAACAGCTTGCTTTTGAACATTTGTTGGTATACATTGATATACATTTTTAAAAATTTGTAGAAAAAGTTACATTAATGATTATTGCAATAATCGTTTTACGTGCCAATATTAAAAAAGTAAGCATTTTTAAATGTTGAGTTTAAACGAGACTTCAATATATATATTTATCTCCTGCTTGTTCGAAAAAAAGAAAAATTAAATTATTTCTAAATTTATGCAAATGCAATTGACCTCTTCTATAAACAAAGTTTTATTTAAAAGGGCCGATATTTTCTGATTATGCATTCGCATTTACAAAAATTCCAAAATAATACTACTTTTTTGTTCTCTCCGATAAAGTGCAAACCAATGAATACATCCCCTCAAAACGCAATTTTAAAAGTTATAAAAAAACAAATATTTAAAGTACTGTTTTAAAAAAGCAGGCGTAGTGAGGACAATACTGCCTGCTTTTTGCTAAGCGCCGTAGGTAGAAGATTGTCCATCTCATTAATATAGTTATCAACCTCTGTATAAATTTGCCTTTATTTTGTGAAATTGTCCAATTGCTGGACTATTATAATTATCGTTTTTAACCGTTCAAAAGTATTTATCAGGAATGAGGTAATGTCAATGCTTCAGGTATTTAAAGATATTACTTTATAATTGTAGTTAAGGTTGCCCTTTTATTGTTAAATACGTAAAATGAATTTTAAACTAAATAATTTTCAAAGTTAAAACAAACTTTTGTGGATAATAAAAAATATGTTTGCATTCGAATTAGGTACTTTATATAATCACATTTCATCAGAGGAAATACGTCATTGTCGCTTATTTAGTCCCGACTTAATGCAGCGTCGATGAATATAAGACAAAATCTGATATACAACAGTAATTTATGATGACCTCTTATACTTATGTCTATACCTCGCTTCTATTCATTATTCAAATCATAAAAATTGACCTTTTTTCTAAATTTTAATGCAAAATCACTAGTCACTGCATGGACCAAAATGTGCTAACAGAATTTATTACAGAAAAATTATAAGCATTAATAATATGTGAAATGACTTCAAATATTTAGAAAACATTTTATTTTTTTGTCTACATCGAATATGTCATCATTATTAATTGCAGTATCCGATCTACATTTAATGTTTCAACCTTTATTATCTGCTTCTTTCACTAGTGTTGATCAGATTTGAACTCAGGATATCGTTATCGAGATTCCACATTATTTCAACTATGCTAGCAGCAACAGTGCTGTTGATATAAATTACCGTGTTTTAATTAATGCAGGTAACTGTATTCTAACGATATAATAATACAAAACCGTACGGAAAACCTATTTGAACGTCAATTTATACAAATAAAATTTTTTAAGTAATTACGACATGTGAAAAAGCTCCAAGCACTCATTTTTGCTAAGAATATATGCTTATTAGTGAAGCTCTTGGTGTAAAGTTCTAATTTATTAGATTTCAAATCGAAAAAGCGTTAACAACTTTTTATCATTAACAGTGTCGTAATATATGTTTAGTCTTCAAATGTCAGTATTTTTAAAAAAATTTGATTTTAAATTAAACTGTATAAAAGACATTAAAAACGTATTTTACCGTAGTCATCCAAACAATGATAGTTTAATAGTTAGATCTTAAAATTAAGGACTTTTGTTAATTATTAAGTACTTCTGGGCAAAATAAAATAAAAAATATTACGCTGCAAATACTTTATTAAGGAAGTTAAAGTAGTTTTGAACAACTCACTGATAAGAAAATTTAAAACTGTTCTAGCAAATTACAGTAAGTGTCAAATTCGCTCATGTCCGATGATGATTTGCCGTATTGGCTCAGAGGACAACTTGAAATAAATACAGATATATAAGTAAAAACATATTAACTGTAACTAAAAGCTACAATTAGAACTGACTAAAAACCAACTGTTTTTATTATGAAAATGTTAACTCAAAAACGGTTTTTACTGAGTAAAAACAGTAATATTAGTACAAAGTTTTTAAGATTCATCAAAAACATGTTATATTATATAACACCAACAGCTTGCTTTTGAACATTTGTTGGTATACATTGATATACATTTTTAAAAATTTGTAGAAAAAGTTACATTAATGATTATTGCAATAATCGTTTTACGTGCCAATATTAAAAAAGTAAGCATTTTTAAATGTTGAGTTTAAACGAGACTTCAATATATATATTTATCTCCTGCTTGTTCGAAAAAAAGAAAAATTAAATTATTTCTAAATTTATGCAAATGCAATTGACCTCTTCTATAAACAAAGTTTTATTTAAAAGGGCCGATATTTTCTGATTATGCATTCGCATTTACAAAAATTCCAAAATAATACTACTTTTTTGTTCTCTCCGATAAAGTGCAAACCAATGAATACATCCCCTCAAAACGCAATTTTAAAAGTTATAAAAAAACAAATATTTAAAGTACTGTTTTAAAAAAGCAGGCGTAGTGAGGACAATACTGCCTGCTTTTTGCTAAGCGCCGTAGGTAGAAGATTGTCCATCTCATTAATATAGTTATCAACCTCTGTATAAATTTGCCTTTATTTTGTGAAATTGTCCAATTGCTGGACTATTATAATTATCGTTTTTAACCGTTCAAAAGTATTTATCAGGAATGAGGTAATGTCAATGCTTCAGGTATTTAAAGATATTACTTTATAATTGTAGTTAAGGTTGCCCTTTTATTGTTAAATACGTAAAATGAATTTTAAACTAAATAATTTTCAAAGTTAAAACAAACTTTTGTGGATAATAAAAAATATGTTTGCATTCGAATTAGGTACTTTATATAATCACATTTCATCAGAGGAAATACGTCATTGTCGCTTATTTAGTCCCGACTTAATGCAGCGTCGATGAATATAAGACAAAATCTGATATACAACAGTAATTTATGATGACCTCTTATACTTATGTCTATACCTCGCTTCTATTCATTATTCAAATCATAAAAATTGACCTTTTTTCTAAATTTTAATGCAAAATCACTAGTCACTGCATGGACCAAAACGTGCTAACAGAATTTATTACAGAAAAATTATAAGCATTAATAATATGTGAAATGACTTCAAATATTTAGAAAACATTTTATTTTTTTGTCTACATCGAATATGTCATCATTATTAATTGCAGTATCCGATCTACATTTAATGTTTCAACCTTTATTATCTGCTTCTTTCACTAGTGTTGATCAGATTTGAACTCAGGATATCGTTATCGAGATTCCACATTATTTCAACTATGCTAGCAGCAACAGTGCTGTTGATATAAATTACCGTGTTTTAATTAATGCAGGTAACTGTATTCTAACGATATAATAATACAAAACCGTACGGAAAACCTATTTGAACGTCAATTTATACAAATAAAAATTTTTAAGTAATTACGACATGTGAAAAAGCTCCAAGCACTCATTTTTGCTAAGAATATATGCTTATTAGTGAAGCTCTTGGTGTAAAGTTCTAATTTATTAGATTTCAAATCGAAAAAGCGTTAACAACTTTTTATCATTAACAGTGTCGTAATATATGTTTAGTCTTCAAATGTCAGTATTTTTAAAAAAATTTGATTTTAAATTAAACTGTATAAAAGACATTAAAAACGTATTTTACCGTAGTCATCCAAACAATGATAGTTTAATAGTTAGATCTTAAAATTAAGGACTTTTGTTAATTATTAAGTACTTCTGGGCAAAATAAAATAAAAAATATTACGCTGCAAATACTTTATTAAGGAAGTTAAAGTAGTTTTGAACAACTCACTGATAAGAAAATTTAAAACTGTTCTAGCAAATTACAGTAAGTGTCAAATTCGCTCATGTCCGATGATGATTTGCCGTATTGGCTCAGAGGACAACTTGAAATAAATACAGATATATAAGTAAAAACATATTAACTGTAACTAAACAAGTTTCTAAATTATTATAACAACTGGTAAAAGTCAAGAGTCTTCATTATGTTCTACAGCCATTTTTGCGTCCCCCCATAGATGCAACAAGCGCTTCAAGATTGGCATCACGGCTATGGAATCCCACTGTCTGCATTTTTTCAAGTTCGGATGCATAAAGTTGTTCTTGAGTTTGGTTTGGTTGTTGATTTGTCGGCTGATGTTGCTGGAGATGAAGACGATCTAATGGTTGAAACAACGAAGTAGTATAATCTTGATTTGAGCATTGTAAATTTTGAGATGCTGTTGTTGCATAAGCTGTTTGTCTATTGCTTGGTGATCGAAAAGAATCCACATCAGATGAAGTGGGTTGGACATCATTGATATGGATGTCCACATTTCTGACTGTAGGAAGGATGGTTTCTCGAATGACGATTTCTTCGGATAAGGCTGCCACCTGAGTAAGAAATTCCGAAGGGTTGAGACGCGGGGTTGGGTCGTCGTAAAGACCAACACTGCTTTCTATTATAGGTCTCCCCAAATCTTCGAGGCTCTTGAGAATCGCTTTGGCATTCCCTCTCATCAGGGAGATCGAGACACGCTGAAAGAGCTGGTTTGCCGCCTTGCTATACGAAATATTGCCTCGCCAAGACATAGATCGGGCAATGAATCTGACAAGTTTTTCCCCCTGGGCGTTCCAACCTCCATATGTCTCTATAACTGCGGCCGAGAAACAATACCCGCTTTCCTCCATTTTCCGCTTGTATTTTCGGTCCTTGACACATGCTGCATATCTGTCTGCAGCATATCCAGGAATCTTAGCAGCCATGGAAACGTAGGCATTTTGCAGAGGGTTTGTCACCGCAAAATCGACTGCTAGA
Source organism: Pomphorhynchus laevis (assembly GCA_012934845.2). Taxonomy (NCBI): domain Eukaryota; kingdom Metazoa; phylum Acanthocephala; class Palaeacanthocephala; order Echinorhynchida; family Pomphorhynchidae; genus Pomphorhynchus; species Pomphorhynchus laevis. Next base: position 6,413 of record WNNJ02003503.1, on the reverse strand, counting down.
GGGGGATCCTCGTAAATCAAAATGTCGGCTGGTCTCTCTCGTAAGTTGCGCACGAGATTGGGTACCTCCTTCGCGACTCTCAGTCCTGCAGAAACTGCCGCCTGAAATATTGTGTCTCGAAGTCCATCGTGTCGAATACCGGGGTACCCGCCAAATTGACAGGTTAGGGCGTGGAAACCAAACTTGTCTGCCATTCTAAGGCAGCGTCTGCAACGGTAGTCACCCTTACAGAGCGGCATTCCCAACCACATACGAAGCAACACCACAAATTCATTCGGCGCAAGATTCATAAGCGTGGCTTTGTTTGGTATAGCCTGCAGCCATGCACACGCATGCGGACGCGAAACTGCCAATAATCTGGCTGAATTGGAGCAATCGACGCTTTCCAATAGCTTGCGACGCGAAGTCTCGTCGATGCTGTGAGAAAGACCCCGTTGATTTGATTGTAGTCCTCTGTCATCATGCGGAAAGTTAGAAATTGCAGATTCAAAACTGGGGAAAGAGTAAGGGTCGAGGTTCGATTGTTTAGCGACCATATCCACACTTGAAAGAAACGCCGCTGCGGAGTGTTCGACACAGCTTCGAAGGCCCAATCCTCCCATCTTCAGGGGTAAGCAAGCTTGTGACCATGTTTTCTTGTCCGGGTGAATAGACGTTATATTGCTGAAGCAATCTAAGACCAAGTCATCGAAAAGCCGGAAAAATTTTTGAGCGAAGGCGGGATCTACCGTACGCATCAGATGATTTACTCGTGCGGCAGATGCGCAATTGCGCAGCAGGATGAAAGCAACCTGAGGGTCCGGCAAGTTTTCTAGTGTCTTTAGGTCAAGTTGCAGTGCCGGGAGTACCTTATTAATGAGGTGTGATGAGCAGTGTTCCTGGGAACCGACAGGGCTCCCTAGAATTGTGAAGTTGTCTGTTGAATTAACCAAAGTAATCCCTGGGCATAATCTCTTTACCAGATCGATATTACTAGCCTTTCCTATCAGTTCGGTCTTTTTCCAGTTTAACGACAACCCAATCGCTGGAAAATCTAAAGAGAGCAGAGATAATGCTTTGCCAACAGCCTCTGGTCTTCCGCCCACTATGCCGTCATCGAGGTACCACAAGTTTAAGCCGATCCCCTCGATTGTAGATATTGAGGCGATTATCGGTTTCAAAGCTAGGCAAAACAATAAGGGACCAAGAGGATCCCCTTGTTGCACTCCGCTCAAGGATTGAAGAGGCTCCATGTTCCCAAATCGAAGGTTTGAACCAGATCCATAGCACCAGGATATCCACCTACTTATTTCAGGGAACTCACTCCTTACAGCGTCAATAAAGGATCTGCGGCTCAGCGTATTGAAGGCATTGGTAATGTCAACTTTGACCCAAACCCAATCGTCATTCTGGTGTTGAAGATGGTGTAGTCGACGGACTCTATGGATAATCTGCTCCATACCGTTTGGCGTAGCGACACCGAGCTGGTGAGGTAAGAGCGATTCTGAAAACCGCGACCGGAGTTTTCGACAAATGCATTTGGCACATAAGCGACGTAATGTTTCCCCAATTGCAATGGGGCGGACTCCTCCGTCAGGCTTACTTAAGGCCAGTAGACTAGCTCCAGCTAAGAACGGAGAAAGTTCGACTGGAGCTAAGCCCGCAATCAGGTAGTTGACCAGCGAAGTGAGTCGCCCTAAAAGAACCCCGTGATCAACCGACATCATGTCTTTTAAGTGTTCCGCTCTCAAACCCAAGCTTCCAGGGGAAGTAAGGGAAGGAAAAGATGAGACTGCGGCCTGAATAATGTCCGAGTCGACTGATAAAGGCAATGTCAGGCATGGAGGGCGAGAGGCTGGGGGATCACCGTTCACTGGATGTAGCACGGACAATTGTATGCGTGTGGATTGTGAATACTCGCAAATATTACTTGAAGTAAGACGTCGCATCGCTTTCCCATAATTTCCACTTCTTGTTAATTCGATCGCCTCTGAATAGTCGTTGTTCGTCGAAACAAATCTGTTGAGCTTTCTGGAGGGTCGAACATCCGATGGAGAAAAGCAATCACCATCTTCGCCGGTTTCGAACTTGTCCAAAAGCAAGCTTATCTTTGTCCCAGTGTGATCGCAGGCTTGAGCACGATTCATCGTAGACGCAAGACAGAATTTCGGAAAGCATAGCAAACGTTCCCAGTCGTGAAATGAGTTTGAACACATAGCCTGTAAAAGTAACGACGAGTAAATATTTGCAATTCGACGGCGCAGGTTCCACGGTATGCGCTTAATCGTATTTACGGGTTGCATCCAAACCCTGCGTAAAAGTTCTGAAGTGGTGCGCGTAGGTTCCTTGAAAGGACTGCTCGACAACTCCACAGGCGGTGTAGCCGACCTGAGATCAGATGATGCTCCAAAGGAGTCCCGCACGCCCACAAAAGCAACTTGACCAGCTCCATCTAGAGACGTCAAATTAATTGAGCCGAAATTCAATGATTGACCCGAGCCTGAGCATCTTGAGTCCAAGTGACCGTGAACGCGAAGACACCCTGAAGCATTAAGCCGATAAACTCCTCTGCATACGGGACAACATCCAGTGTTTACCGATCCACCAAGCGAACATTGCTGACGAGAACTGTTGTCTATAGCTGATGCTTTACGCCTTGTTCGCACCATTTATTTTGAGCGTCGGCGAGCGAAGCGAGCCGACGATTGTGTGTTTAAGGTTGTAATTTGCTTGAACAGCGATCTTTGTGAGCGCAGCGATCTGAAGTTTGCAGATCCTTTTCTTCTTCTTATTTAGATCTTTTCTCTTTGTGTAAATCTCTTAGATCTTTTCTCTTTGTGTGTTTCTCTTTATTGTAATTTGTGTGTATATTAATCTCTCAAACTTGTATGTTTATCAGAATCCAAATTTTTTTAAGGTGTAACTAAAAGATACAATTAGAACTGACTAAAAACCAACTGTTTTTATTATGAAAATGTTAACTCAAAAACGGTTTTTACTGAGTAAAAACAGTAATATTAGTACAAAGTTTTTAAGATTCATCAAAAACATGTTATATTATATAACACCAACAGCTTGCTTTTGAACATTTGTTGGTATACATTGATATACATTTTTAAAAATTTGTAGAAAAAGTTACATTAATGATTATTGCAATAATCGTTTTACGTGCCAATATTAAAAAAGTAAGCATTTTTAAATGTTGAGTTTAAACGAGACTTCAATATATATATTTATCTCCTGCTTGTTCGAAAAAAAGAAAAATTAAATTATTTCTAAATTTATGCAAATGCAATTGACCTCTTCTATAAACAAAGTTTTATTTAAAAGGGCCGATATTTTCTGATTATGCATTCGCATTTACAAAAATTCCAAAATAATACTACTTTTTTGTTCTCTCCGATAAAGTGCAAACCAATGAATACATCCCCTCAAAACGCAATTTTAAAAGTTATAAAAAAACAAATATTTAAAGTACTGTTTTAAAAAAGCAGGCGTAGTGAGGACAATACTGCCTGCTTTTTGCTAAGCGCCGTAGGTAGAAGATTGTCCATCTCATTAATATAGTTATCAACCTCTGTATAAATTTGCCTTTATTTTGTGAAATTGTCCAATTGCTGGACTATTATAATTATCGTTTTTAACCGTTCAAAAGTATTTATCAGGAATGAGGTAATGTCAATGCTTCAGGTATTTAAAGATATTACTTTATAATTGTAGTTAAGGTTGCCCTTTTATTGTTAAATACGTAAAATGAATTTTAAACTAAATAATTTTCAAAGTTAAAACAAACTTTTGTGGATAATAAAAAATATGTTTGCATTCGAATTAGGTACTTTATATAATCACATTTCATCAGAGGAAATACGTCATTGTCGCTTATTTAGTCCCGACTTAATGCAGCGTCGATGAATATAAGACAAAATCTGATATACAACAGTAATTTATGATGACCTCTTATACTTATGTCTATACCTCGCTTCTATTCATTATTCAAATCATAAAAATTGACCTTTTTTCTAAATTTTAATGCAAAATCACTAGTCACTGCATGGCCCAAAACGTGCAAACAGAATTTATTACAGAAAAATTATAAGCATTAATAATATGTGAAATGACTTCAAATATTTAGAAAACATTTTATTTTTTTGTCTACATCGAATATGTCATCATTATTAATTGCAGTATCCGATCTACATTTAATGTTTCAACCTTTATTATCTGCTTCTTTCACTAGTGTTGATCAGATTTGAACTCAGGATATCGTTATCGAGATTCCACATTATTTCAACTATGCTAGCAGCAACAGTGCTGTTGATATAAATTACCGTGTTTTAATTAATGCAGGTAACTGTATTCTAACGATATAATAATACAAAACCGTACGGAAAACCTATTTGAACGTCAATTTATACAAATAAAAATTTTTAAGTAATTACGACATGTGAAAAAGCTCCAAGCACTCATTTTTGCTAAGAATATATGCTTATTAGTGAAGCTCTTGGTGTAAAGTTCTAATTTATTAGATTTCAAATCGAAAAAGCGTTAACAACTTTTTATCATTAACAGTGTCGTAATATATGTTTAGTCTTCAAATGTCAGTATTTTTAAAAAAATTTGATTTTAAATTAAACTGTATAAAAGACATTAAAAACGTATTTTACCGTAGTCATCCAAACAATGATAGTTTAATAGTTAGATCTTAAAATTAAGGACTTTTGTTAATTATTAAGTACTTCTGGGCAAAATAAAATAAAAAATATTACGCTGCAAATACTTTATTAAGGAAGTTAAAGTAGTTTTGAACAACTCACTGATAAGAAAATTTAAAACTGTTCTAGCAAATTACAGTAAGTGTCAAATTCGCTCATGTCCGATGATGATTTGCCGTATTGGCTCAGAGGACAACTTGAAATAAATACAGATATATAAGTAAAAACATATTAACTGTAACTAAAAGCTACAATTAGAACTGACTAAAAACCAACTGTTTTTATTATGAAAATGTTAACTCAAAAACGGTTTTTACTGAGTAAAAACAGTAATATTAGTACAAAGTTTTTAAGATTCATCAAAAACATGTTATATTATATAACACCAACAGCTTGCTTTTGAACATTTGTTGGTATACATTGATATACATTTTTAAAAATTTGTAGAAAAAGTTACATTAATGATTATTGCAATAATCGTTTTACGTGCCAATATTAAAAAAGTAAGCATTTTTAAATGTTGAGTTTAAACGAGACTTCAATATATATATTTATCTCCTGCTTGTTCGAAAAAAAGAAAAATTAAATTATTTCTAAATTTATGCAAATGCAATTGACCTCTTCTATAAACAAAGTTTTATTTAAAAGGGCCGATATTTTCTGATTATGCATTCGCATTTACAAAAATTCCAAAATAATACTACTTTTTTGTTCTCTCCGATAAAGTGCAAACCAATGAATACATCCCCTCAAAACGCAATTTTAAAAGTTATAAAAAAACAAATATTTAAAGTACTGTTTTAAAAAAGCAGGCGTAGTGAGGACAATACTGCCTGCTTTTTGCTAAGCGCCGTAGGTAGAAGATTGTCCATCTCATTAATATAGTTATCAACCTCTGTATAAATTTGCCTTTATTTTGTGAAATTGTCCAATTGCTGGACTATTATAATTATCGTTTTTAACCGTTCAAAAGTATTTATCAGGAATGAGGTAATGTCAATGCTTCAGGTATTTAAAGATATTACTTTATAATTGTAGTTAAGGTTGCCCTTTTATTGTTAAATACGTAAAATGAATTTTAAACTAAATAATTTTCAAAGTTAAAACAAACTTTTGTGGATAATAAAAAATATGTTTGCATTCGAATTAGGTACTTTATATAATCACATTTCATCAGAGGAAATACGTCATTGTCGCTTATTTAGTCCCGACTTAATGCAGCGTCGATGAATATAAGACAAAATCTGATATACAACAGTAATTTATGATGACCTCTTATACTTATGTCTATACCTCGCTTCTATTCATTATTCAAATCATAAAAATTGACCTTTTTTCTAAATTTTAATGCAAAATCACTAGTCACTGCATGGACCAAAACGTGCTAACAGAATTTATTACAGAAAAATTATAAGCATTTATAATATGTGAAATGACTTCAAATATTTAGAAAACATTTTATTTTTTTGTCTACATCGAATATGTCATCATTATTAATTGCAGTATCCGATCTACATTTAATGTTTCAACCTTTATTATCTGCTTCTTTCACTAGTGTTGATCAGATTTGAACTCAGGATATCGTTATCGAGATTCCACATTATTTCAACTATGCTAGCAGCAACAGTGCTGTTGATATAAATTACCGTGTTTTAATTAATGCAGGTAACTGTATTCTAACGATATAATAATACAAAACCGTACGGAAAACCTATTTGAACG
>WNNJ02003502.1:0-15182 GCA_012934845.2 Pomphorhynchus laevis | reverse complement strand
AAGGCTAAGGTTTCTTAAGCTCCTCGTATCTAGTTTACCCAGCACAGTCCGTCTCGATTGGACTATTCGGGGGTGTAAGACCCTGGGTGGTTCAGTCGGAAGGCGGCGTGTTCTTTCGATTTTCTAAATACGTTCTTTCGTATTTAGAAAATACGAAAGAACGTTGGATGTATTTTAACTTTATTAAATGTTGTCCATATCGAATAGAAATCTCAACTAATGATTTATGATTAAAATGATTAAATTTATGATTAAATAATTAAAATGATTAAATAATTATTAGAATTAACAAAATAAAAAATAAAACATCTAAATGTCAACGAATGAAATTCATACAATAAAAGAATATGATAGGTCTAATAAAGTAAGTATACATTAGAAAATTTAAAAAAAGTTTAATCAAATAGGTCACCTTTATAATGTGGTCCTTCATATTACAGGAGGGACCCAGTAGGACCGGGCATTTCATGGGTCCGTTAAATTGGATCCTAATGAAATAGGTGGTACATTACAAATATACCTATTTTACTAAATAAATAAATATAATATCATATTAATATAATATGATATGTGATATCAATATCAGGGGCAAAAACCTGAGAACATAACAGTTTCTCCTGATAACCTCTAATTCTTATTCTCATCCATCGTATATTATTTATTAGTAAACTCATAAAAATTGACTTTTATTTTACATTTCAATTTTGTTATAAAATCTTATATAACAATTATTTATCATTTAATTAAATTTGATTTATCAATAATAAAAAATACGGAGACATTTATTTAGGTCGCTTTATTCTTAACAAAACCAATATTAATGATAAAGAAGGTGTATATCTAGATATGAACATTAAATTAACATAAATTAAAACTATTTTTAATTTATATCGTAAAGATTACATATAAAAATGAATTTACAAGAAACATATTTTTGCATGAGCATTCATGCATACCATATAATATAAAATATAATACATTAAATAATAAAATTATAATAATTAATCAATAAAAAATAATTTTTGATTTAATAATATAACATTAATATAATATAGTCAACGTATTTAATATAATTATAAAATAAACAAAACATAATAATGCTAAATCAAAATTTAATAATTAAATAATAAAATAAATAATTGTTATTAGATTTTTTGTAATTTAAATCAATTTAAAATAAAAAATTGAAATTTAAGATTAAAGTCATTTTTTTGAATTGACTAATAAATAACAGACGTTGTATCATAACGTCTGTTATCAGAGTGTCTATGCTGACTAAAAAAAAACTAAAAAACTACTATAAATAAAACTACTTTTTATTTATATCATAAAAATGACATATTTAATTTTTTAAATCAATTTTTAAGAAAAATTATTAATATAAATTATTAATTATTTATAATTATTTATAATTAATCAATTCATAAAAATTGACTTTTATTTTAAATTACAATTTAAAATGTTAACTTGATATAAATTATATAAAATCTTATAACAACTATTCATTATTTAGAATATTATATAACATTTATTTTTTAATTTTTTAAATTTAATTTAGCATTATTATTTAATTTATCAATAATATAAAATACATAGACTCAGTTAGTCGATCTGATAAAATTTGATAAAATTTCAATTTAATCATTAACTTGTATTATACTGTAATAAAAGGACCGAAACGTGAAACGTAGGTATTGGATCAATAATGCGTTGATGCTCGCTTTCTGCAATGACCTTTATTTTTTGAATGCCGTATAATGGATTGTACGTTAAATTTTATCGAATCGTTAAACCTGTTAACCCACACGAAGATGAATGTTTTTCAAAGGAAATCACACAAATTACTATTTCATCAATTTCATCGTCCTTTGTCACAAAAATTGATAAATATTCTCTCCTTCTAATAGAATAGAGATTAAATAATAAACAATTAAATAATTATAAATAATTATAAATAATAAACAATTGTTTATTATTACATAAAGCTAAAATTTAAAATAAAAGTAAATTTTTATAAATTGATTAATAAATAACAGAGGATGTATTAGAATAAGGATTTACCGGCAACTTAAGGTCTTTAAGCGTAAGTAAGTTTCGAAATCGTATTATTGTATCGCTTGTCATTTAATTTTTAAATTTAATGCGTACTGCACCTAGCGTCATATGCATCAGAATTTATTTGAGCTATACGTTTAGAAAATAAGTACGATCAAAATTCATTTTATTGAAAACTCGTTCCACTATCGGAGTGTATATTAAGAGTGTGATAAGAGTGTACACTCTTATCAGCACATTTCCCAAACTAAGCAATCATATTTGATTAAATGGAATATATGCCAGCTTCAAATATAATAAGTCGGCTTCAAAAGTCAAGCTTGTTTTTTCTTTTAACATATGAACCAGATCAGATAATTGAGCATAAATTATCATTTATTTATTATTTATAATTAATATGTAATTAGATCAGATAACTGAGCCTACGTATTTTTTACGGTATATAAATAAAAATAAAGATAAATACTAAATAATTACAAAGATTTTATTCAATTTATATTTATATTAAGTTAAAATAAAAAATTGAAATTTAAAATAAAAGTCAATTTTTATGAATTGACTAAGTAATAACTGACGTTGCATAATAATAAGGAATAGATGTCACAAGGAGAAACTTATATTTTATCGTGTTTCGTCCCCTATTCATCGACCTAACATAATGGCAAGGTCAAATGCATACTTATAACGTATTTCCTTTGATAAAATTCGATTATCTAGTATCTTATTCTAATACAAAGTATATTGTTTATTATCCATTAAAGGTTTCCGCTTAAGAGTTCAAATCTATTTTTTATATTTTGTTGATTTATGTATTTTTTATAAATCAATGATGTGTTTTTCTGCAGGATATCACGCAAATCGCTATTGCAACCATTTGATCGTGCTGAGTTGTCACAAAAATTGATAAATAATCCCTCTTTCTAATAGGATAAGTTTATGTCGCATGCGTAAAACTTGATTCATGGCCTCGTGTAACTACTTGAATCGACATTGCATTTCGATTTGTTTCCTTGTACTCTTCTGACAGAGATAATAACATGCCAATAATAACTTATCAGTGCAACAAATCAGATAACTGAGTCTACATATTTTATATTATTTATAAATCAAAAATAAAGATTAATAAAAAATAATTTTATAAGATGATATATAATTAATATTAATTTTAAATTTAAATTAAAAATTTAAATTTAAAATAAACATATTGATTTAGGAAAAATTCGTAGACTGATCTAATATATTGAAAAATAAAGATAAATAATAAATAATTTTACAAGAGGTTATATAATTAATATTAATAAATAGATATATTAATATATAAAATAAAATTTAAAATAGAAGTCAATTTTTATAAATTGATTAATAAATAACAGAGGATGTTTCAGAATAAGATTAGAGGTTATCAGAAGGAACCGCTATTTATCAGATTTCGACCCTTATTCCCATTGATGTACTGTAACTTCGAGTCTATAAGCGTAAGTCAGTTTCAAACTCGTACTATTGTATCGCTTGTCATTTAATTTTAAATTAAATTATATTACATTAAATTTCAATGCGTACTGCACCTAATGTCATATGGATCAGAACTTCTTTGAGCTATACGTTTAGAAAATAAGTTCATTTTAAAAATCCATTTTATTGAAAACTCGTTCCACTTAACAGTAGAACAAATCAGATAACTGAGTTTACGTATTTTACATATTTTATATTATAAAATCTGACTCTACATATTTTATGTTATTTATAAATCAAAAATAAAGATAATAAATATATATAAAAAATAATTCTTTATTTCATTTTTCTCTTAATGTTTTAATGACCTATACAATATAAGTGCATATCGAATGTATCATTGAACAATTAATATATACTTGATTATTATTTAGAAATATTATTAATTAAAAATTATTAGTTAATTATAATTAATACTAATTAGTAAATTATAATCAATAATTATTTGCTTCCTTGTACTGTTATATTGTACATTTTAATAAATAGTCTTTAGCCGAAAGATAAGAAGGCATAATAATTTCGTAATATAATTTGTTTTGCATATCTAATTAGTTAATTAATCTAAAGGGATTTATTTAAGAAATGAATTATTTTATGTAAATCTAAAATGGAAAATCTTTGTATTCATAAATACTTTCTTGCTTAGCGAACCAATAGTGATGAGCATATCTTTCGAAGATTTACTATTAACCGAATAACGAACCAATGGTCAGGTAAGTTTTTTAGTGGGCTTCTTGCTGCTTCAATCGTCAAATAATGTTGTCTTTCTAGAATAAAAATATTTATATGAATTATATGTGATTACTTACTATCATAGCATGTATAACAGATCGTATATATGCAAATTTTTGACATTAGACTAAAGTCATTATCAAGCATCTTAAAAAAACATTCAAAATAAAACATCAAACATAGTAAATATTGCTCGGGACCTAAGTTCGCTAAGCCTGTAGTTTGTATATAATCGTCCCCCTATGGTTGCAAAGTTATTCAAAAAAATTTGATGATTTTGAACGAATCCTTTATCTTTTAATTTTGTGAAAAACGCAGTATATTGGTAGCTTGAGCTTCATGTTCGCTAAGCCTGTAGACAGTTTATAACCGTTCCCCTTAAGATTTAAATGCCATTGAAAAAATTCGAAAAGTTCAAACGAAACCTTCATCTTTCCTAATAAAATATCATTTGTTCAATAAATCAAAGATTAATTAACTAATATGATAGGCTAAGTTGTATAATAGACAGTTATTGTAATACAAAATACTATAATCGTACAATAAATGTTAATAATAACAATAGAAAATATACATTAACCATAAACTTCATTAATAAATGTATAGATAACATAAATATAGCCGGACTTTTAAATAATTCTAAAAGTAAAGAAATAATAGGGTCAGATTTAAGTAAATATATTCCTAAAATAAGTTATAAACTCCTTCCACCATTAGGACGAAAAATTTGTAATTATAATAAAGAATTAAAATCAATATGTAACGATAATATTAGAAACATAATGGAAACAGAATGCAATTGTAAAAGTCTTAGTTTTGATAAAATAAATGAACATATATGTACCCATAATCTAGAATTAATTGAAAATTGTGAATTAAGAAAGCTGCTATCAAAAGGGTATAAATATAAAATATAAAATTCATTAATAAATGTATAGATAATAATAGACTTTTAAATAATAGAATTTAAATAATTAAATTATTTAATTAAATTAAAGAATTAATTAAATAAGACTTTTAAATAATTCTAAAAGTAAAGAAATAATAGGATTAGATTTCAACCGCTATTAGGACGAAAAATTTGTAATTATAATAAAGAATTGAAAGCAATAGTTAACGATAATATTAGAAACATAATGGAAACAGAATACGATTGTAAGTCTTAGTTTTGATAAAATAAATGAACATATATGCACTCATAATCTAGATTGAGTAGTATAAAGTAGGGACATCTATATTTAGACAAATAAAAGGTGTTCCAAAATGAGGTAAAAGTAGCCCAATTATAGCTGACTTATTTTTAAGCTTTATAGAATATGAATTTGTTTATAACTGTTTAAAAAATAAATCTAAATTATATAAAGATATGAAATATATGTTTCGATATTTTAATGATATATGTGTATTTAATTCTAATAATTTTTATTCAATAAGTGAACAAATTTATCCAAAAAGCATCATTCTTATTAAAACCAATATTAATGATAAATAAAGTATATATCTTGATATGAGCATTAAATTAACATCAATTAAAACTACTTTTAATTTATATTGTTATGATGATATATTAAAATTTTCAATAAACATATTTTTGCATGAGCATTCATGCATAACATTTAATATAAAATATAATACATTAAATAAAATCAATATAATACATTAAACAAAATCAACAAATCAACAGAATAAAATTCTTGATAATTAAATTTCATCAGAAGAAATACGTCATTATCATGTATTTGATCCTGCTGCACTGGTAAGCTGATGAATAGGAACCGAAACCTTATTACATAGCAGTTTATGCGGATGACCTCTAATCCTTATAATGATACATCTATTATTTACCAGTCATAACATAAAAAGTGACTTTTATTTTAAATTTCAATTTTAAATTTTAACTTTATAAATATAAATTATATAAAATCTTTGTAATTATTTATTATTTATCTTTATTTTTAATTTATATATTGTATAAAATACATAGACTCAGTTATCTGATCTGATTTGTAGCTACAAATAGATTACTGTAAATTTACTTCGTTGTATTACTCGTTTAATACGCCGACGTGTGCCGCAATTATGGATTTGAAACAAAGCCCAAACAAAGACAGCGTTGCACTGTATTAGCGGCGAACTGATTACGACTGTTAGCTTGATAATGTTTGGTCTGTAAATTCTATCAAATTAAAATTCGAAGCATAATCTACTGCAAAATGGTGAAAAAAATTGTCTATACACAACGGGGTCATTTATGCCATCCGATCATCTATCAAATCAGATAACTGAGTTTACGTATTTTATACGATATATAAAAAAATAAAGAAAATAGTAAATACTTAAAAGATTTTATACAAGTTAAAATAAAAAATTGAAATTTAAAATAAAAGTCAATGTTTATGAATTGACTAATAAATAACAGACGATGTATCAGAATAAGGATTAGAGATCATCAGGAGGAACAGTTATGCTATCAGATTTCGGCCTTTAACTCCTCTACCCAACATAGCAGCGAGACCAAATGCGTGGTAAGGACGTATTTTCTCTGATGAAATTTGATTATATAGTATCTTATTCTAATACAAAGTATATTATTTATTACCCATCAATAAAAATTTCCGCTAATGATTTTAAATTTATTTTTTATATACGGTATGCATGAATGCTCATACAAAAATGTTTCTTGTAAATTTAAATATGACATATTTACGATATAAATTAAAATTAGTTTTAATTGATGTTAATTTTACGTTCATATGTGAATAATTACCTTCTTTATCATCAATATTAGTTTCAATATTAGATTTAAAAAATTTTAAATTTAACTAATTAAAATATAGTTTTGATTATTCGCAGGAGCCGCTAACTTGTCTTATGCTGTAAAAATATAACATATATAATGACATGTCTCTTGAAAAAAATTTTTTACTTAAACCTATAAAATTTCAATGGCAACAAGTGGCATTTTAACAAAATACTTCACATAAAATATTTGAATACAAACAGTTGATCCCAAATCAATTACTTTAAGCTTAAAACAGCAATAAAATTAACTATCAAATTTAACATTTTATAACTTTAAAACTTCCATAAGGTAGTCTTATATAAAGTTTATAAAGTTTATATATTTAAACTTCTGTACGGTGACTAAACGGATCGGCTTAATTAATTTACGTATTTTCCGCTAATAATTTTAAATTTATTTAATATTATTGTGTTGTCATAATAACATAGTAATATTATTGTGTACATTCATATTTTATAAAGCTTAAAAACAAGTCAGCTATAATTGGGCTACTATTACCTCCCATTAGAACATCTTTTTGTCTAAATACGGATGTCCCTACCTTTAAATAATTTTGATTTATCAAAATATTTAGTATTCTATAAATTCGATTTTATCCATATATCTATATTTACATGATAGTTAAAGCTTTGCTAGATAGGCATTATAGTTATAACATATATAATATTAATTAATTTTTCTAACGCTTCTTTTATATCTGTTAAATCTAAATTTGTATAAAGCGTACTAAAATCGTATGTATTTTTATTTTAAAATATTATAGTCAATATTTGTTTAATATTATAGTCAATTTTTATGAATTGACTAATAAATAGCAGAGGATGTATAAGAATAAGGATTAGAGGTCATCACATGAAACTGCTATGCAATCAGGTTTCGACCTCAACACGATGATTCGTTTGTGATAACAATGTTTTAATTATCATCTATTTATTTGTTAACAACGTCTATGTGCATTTAGGTCCATCTAATGACATTGTAGATGATGTAGAATTTGCTAGAATATCATCCGAGCTTGAGAGACTTAGACAAACCAAGACTAATTTAGCAAAGTTAAAGCATGAAATACAACAAAGTGGTGTGCACGTGAGTTTTGTGCAATGTAATTTTTAATTTATTAAGGATAATTTTTATCAACTCAATTATATATCAAACTTAGTCAATAATTCCAGGAATATTTAACTGTAAATATAATAAATATAATTTAAATTATATTATATATAATATTTAATTTAATATTTATTTTAATTTATTATTATATATATTAAATTATAATTCTGGGTAATTAATGTACACATACATTAATGTGAGTTAAAAGTTCTGCTTATTAATGTAAGATTATAATAAAAATTATAAGATTATAATGATATTATATTATAATGATCCTATATTATAACATTATAAGATTATAATTGATAAATTAAATTAAATCAGCTAACTGAGTCTACGTATTGTTATATAATTATAAAATAAACAAAACATAATAATGCTAAATCAAAATTTAATAATTAAATAATAAAATTAATAATTGTTTTTAGATTTTCTATAATTTAAATCAAGTTAAAAAATAAAAATAAAAAATAAAAAATAAAATTTAAAATAAACGTCATTTTTATGAATTGACTAATAAATAACAGACGTTGTATCAGAATAAGAATTAGAGGTCATCAGGAGGAACTGCTATGCTATCAGGTTTCGGCCCCTAACTCCTCTACCCAACATAGCAGCGGGGCCAAATACATGCTAATGATGTATTTCCTCTGAAATAACTATCTAGTATCTTATTCTAATACAAAGTATATTATTTATTATCCATCCATAAAAATTTGCCACTTAAGAGTTTAAATTTATTCTTTATATTATTGTGTTGATTTATATATTTTACTATTTTCTGCTTGATGTTATTTTTATAGTAACCTAGTTTAAAATATGTATCTATTAAATTATTTAAATGATTTTGAAGAAAGCCAATATCATTACATATTGTTGCAATTCTTAAAATTTCATTATTTAATGTATTATATTTTATATTATATGGTATGCATGAATGCTCATGCAAAAATATGTTTCTTGTAAATTTAAATATGTCATCTTTACGATATAAATTAATAGTAGTTTTAGTTAATGTTAATTTAATGTTCATATCTAGATATACACCTTCCTTATCATTAATATTGGTTTTGTTAAGAATAAGGCTTTCTGGATAAATGTGCTCACTAATTGAATAAAAATTATTAGAATTAAATACACATATATCATCAATGTATCGAAACATATATTTCATATATTTATATTGTTTAGATTTAGTTTTTACACAGTTATGAACAAATTCATATTCTATAAAGCTTAAAAACAAATCAGCTATAATTGGGCTACTATTACCACCCATTGGAACACCTTTTACTTGTCTAAATATAGATGTCCCTACTTTTAAATAATTTTGATTTATCAAAATATTTAAGGATTCTATTAATTCAATTTTATCCATATATTTATATTTATTTGATGGTTTAATTTTTGTTAGATAGGCGTTATAATTATTATAACATATATATGTATATCTTTTTCCGAATATAAGGTTAATTAATTTTACTAATCGCTTCTTTAATATCTACTAAATCTAGATTTGTATAAAGCGTACTAAAATCGTATGTATTTATATTTTGAAAATTTATTCCTTTTGTCTGTTCTAAAAATTCTTTTGTAGAATTAATACTGAAATAGTGTTTTATACCAGTATTAATTTCGATTACCTTGCAATATTTTTTAAAATGTGCTTTAATTACTTTAAGTATTTTATTCATATAGACAGAAAGTGGTTTTAATGTACATTTAAACGCACTACATATGAACCTAGGTTTTATTGGATTTTTATGTAATTTTGGATTCCAATATAATATAGGTATAGTTTTATTATCTAATTCAACCTTTATACCCTTTTTATCCATTATAGAACAGTGACTTGTAATAATTGATTCTAAACTCAACTCACTACGTTCATATGCTGGATTTACATTTAAATCATTAGAATTAACCTCTTTCATTAGTATATCATAATAAAGCTTTTTGCATATGAAGACAAAGTTATTACTAGCTTTATCAATAGTTGTTATTATATAGTTATCCTTTAATTTAGTAAGTTCTTTATACATATCTTTATTAATTTTATCTTTCCTTTTATAATTGTTTGTTATTTTCATTTTATTTTTAATTTTATCAAATATATAATCTTTCCAAATTTTTATCTTAGATATATTCGAGCTTTCACTATTAATCAGCTTACTAAAGTAATCATTTAAGTTATTATATAACGAACTGTAAATTTTATTTTTGTCGTTGTTGTTATTTAATCTATATTTATACCCTTTTGATAGCAGCTTTCTTAATTCACAATTTTCAATTAATTCTAGATTATGGGTACATATATGTTCATTTATTTTATCAAAACTAAGACTTTTACAATTGCATTCTGTTTCCATTATGTTTCTAATATTATCGTTACATATTGATTTTAATTCTTTATTATAATTACAAATTTTTCGTCCTAATGGTGGTAGGAGTTTATACCTTATTTTAGGAATATATTTACTTAAATCTGACCCTATTATTTCTTTACTTTTAGAATTATTTAAAAGTCCGGCTATATTTATGTTATCTATACATTTATTAATGAAGTTTATGGTTAATGTATATTTTCTATTGTTATTATTTACATTTATTGTATGATTATAGTATTTTGTATTACAATAACTGTCTATTATACAACTTAGCCTATCATAGTCGTTAATTAATTTTTGATTTATTGAACATATGATATCTTTAGAAAAACTTCCTTAATTTACATAAAGATCTTTTAGCTTGTTATCACTTATAAGTTGTTTTAATATTTCTAATTGTTCATTTATATACATATCTTTTTTAATATTTTTAACTCTATTTTTCCTATTCCTTTTATCACCATGAATTCTTGGTTTGCGTTACCGGATTATTATAATATAGTTGTTTATTATGTATTATACTACTTCTGCCAATTCCTTGTACCACGTCATTCAATCCTAATGGGTACATGGAATTAAGCGTTTTAATCCAAAAATCTTCTTTTTCTAATAGTTTTTGATTTAATATTGAAATGTTTTCTTCAATAATATGTTCTAAAATAAATAATTTACAGTTTTTAATATCATGTCCTATTAATCTCATATGTTTATGAAATATAGTTTGACTATTATGCTGTATATTATATATGTGTTGCCTAAACCTAGTTTTTAACATTTGATATGTTTTTCCTATATATTGCAATCCACATGTGCATTGTATTAGATACACTACACCTGCGGTATTGCAGTTACAATTATTATTAATATTTAATGAAAAACATTTGTTTGTCGTATTACTTACGATACAATTATTATTATTTATAACATCACAAACTATACAATTTTTTCTGTTACATTTAAAAGATCTAAAATTGAAATCATTAGTACTTACGTATTTTTCCAATATTGTTGAGTACATGTAACTTTTAAGTCATGATTTTTAACGTTGCTTTTTTGGTGTCGCCACCTAGGAGTTCGCACTAGGAGTTCAACTTAAACGTAGAGATCTCCAACGTGCTTACAATATTTTTAAAAAATATCGACACAAGTAATTTCCATTAATTGTAAAGATACAGCGCAATTAGCTGCACAAATAGAAAGAGGAAAGCGCCATTGTTACTTCTGCCAGAGATACATTGCCTTGACTGATGGTTCCGCTTCCACAAGTTCTGAGGTTTAAGATGTCTAGGTTCGTACGAGGGATTCCCTCATAGCTGTTTCCGCAATGTGTTAGACGCTCAATTCAACGAAACCACCACAAAGGTCACCAAATCACCATTGGCCAGCATTTGGCCGGCATAGTCGGCTAAACGCCCTTGGTAATCGCTTCCTGGCTTTGCTGGCTAGATGCAAGATTCAAAGAGATGGAATTTCACCTATTTCTGTGACAACATCACATGCGCACTATAAATCAGATATGTCGATTCATGATTAAAGTTGCTGCTCTTCGCCAATCGTGATTCAGTTGCTAACTACCCACAATATGTATGGGTTAGCGTAAAGATTTGCCATCAGTAAGATCAACGCTACGCAAAAATGCAAATCGCCAACTGAGCGGCAAGTCAGAACTCGCTTGTTTCGGGCTGGTCAAGCATAAAAATTACGGGAGCGCAGTCCAGTGTATGACTTCATTTAGAATATCCACACCATCTGCATAAGCACGGACACTTCCGCAAAGACTACATCTTCCCACGTACAGCAACTGTCGAAATATTCTACGTTCAAAATACTCTCTTAAATCATGTAAAGAAGTCCAGCGGGATGATTCATTGTGCCCGTTTCACTTCTTGTTGGCTATTAAGAGTACAATTGAACATGCATCCGATATCCCCGAAATAAACCTTAACATGTGGTACCTGGACGACGGTATAGTCGGCCAAACGCCCTCGGTAATCGCTTCCGCACTCTGCTGGCTAAATGCGAGATTCAAAGAGATGGAACTGCAGCTAAATTGGCGAAAGGCCCAGGTCATCGGATCGCCTAAATCCGGAAACGCTTGCCTGGCCTTACTATTCGAGCCGATTTCGGTAAACACTTCCGGTAGCATGCACTTGCTAAGCATACCATCGATGAGGATCCCTTCATAGAGATTCATTTCACTAATGAGATTATTTAACAATGTTCAGACAATTGATGCAGTAGCCAAGCGTTTCCTTGTTCTGGATAAACCACCTCCACCGCCCCGTCGATCCCACGATAACAAAAACGTTTTGCCAGTCATTTGACACACAACTCACCAGCCCTTTCCATAAAATATGCATGTGGAAACTTCACGAAGCGACCAAATCGCAGATAACACTCCTAATTCGTATAGGTGACTTTGGTCTAAGATGCAACGCTGCACACGTCCTTAGCGCACTTATCCATAGCGTGAAGCAGATCAGAGAGGTATACAGTCTAAACGCTTAACTATTTCCTGATATTACGAGGCATTGGTAACCTTAAGAACCGTGATGGGCTTGCACTCCATTGTGTCTACGGAGGAGGTCAATCATCAACTTCACGGCCGATCGACTATCTTACTTCGACCAACGGTATACATTCATTTAAGGAAATAGATCGTGCCCGATTACACGCAGTGTCGTGTCCAAAATCTGGGGTTTAGCTTCACGCCGTAACAAATGCGTCATCTAGAAGAGAACTAACGCCTTTACAATTATGAATTCTAGCTCGAATGTGACTTAGGATTTCCTTACACGAAAAGGCTAACAATGGGGTAGTTGCATGAGTATGGCAGATAAGGGAGGCATACACTCGATTACTTGCCAGTTATGGGTTAAACTTTACTGTGGTATAACGCCATTGATGACGCGGTATTAGCAGCCGCATAATCAGCCAGAATGGATGTTGCTCTGGAAATGAGAGGAGCATGAAGCTCTGAGCTTCATGCTACGAATTATGCTGAGCCTACATGAAGGCTCAGCATAATTCTTTTTTATGGGGCCCAACTCTTTGCAGTTGACTTTGCAGTTACCCTCCTTCAACCGACTGCACACCGTCACTCCGCCGTTAACGTACAACTCGCCGCTGCCATGTCATTTGCTGTAAATGTCAAGGACAGAAAATTTAAGGACAGGGTTAATAGCAGCTGGGTGCATGTTTTCTGCCGCTGTTGTGAAGACCTTTGGTGGATGGAATCACAAGGGAAACATGTCAATCAAGCGAGTTGCGAATAATAAGAGACGAACAAGCCGAATCTGATACATTGTGACAGTCATGCGCTTATATCAGCGAATCTCCATCGTACTAATGAGGGGCAATGCCACAGCCATGTTAGCTTCACTCGACCAGCTTCTAATATTGGCTTATAATTATGGCCAACAGGAAACGTATAAACATGCGAAATGCCTTTTCGAGCCAGACGATTGTCTCAACAAGAAGTTGTCGGTAGAATCTACATATGGATGCTATGATTCACTTATTGTGCGGTATTCGAATTGGGCAAATGACGATACATATGCTGTGGAAGGTCTGAAACCTGCTTACGACAAATTTCAATTAAAATCTTTGAATGACTAAGAAATGCCATATTCCGTTATATCCCTTGAACCAAGTGCATTGTCGATTAATAATAAGAAAATGATATTAACCCAGAACAGTTTAAATAACAACGATTAGTGAAAAAGATAATTAAATGTACATGACACTCTACATATCGACAAACTTCATCTATCTTCCAATAGTATGATCAATTTTGATAGTGTATACGAAACTACCATCAATTGAGAGTAGAATGACCATTGGCAGCCTAGGGACAAGAAATTTAAAGATTATTTGCCTGAGCAGATTTACAGCAAAGCTTTCAACCTTCTAAAAGTGTCGATAACGGAACGATCATCAACAAATTATCCATTAGAAAGGGTGTTCGAAGCCAGTATCTTGGCATACAGCCTAATCTCATGCACTTAAAATGCGACGCGACAGAATTAATGTTGACAGTGAAGATTAACCATCCATTAGTGAATCATACAGCATCGAGGTTTTTTATAATATGTTTTATATATTATATATTAATATTATATACTATTAATATATATAATTATATATTACATTTATAATTAATTTATATTAATTAATTATATTAATTAATATAATTAATTATATTAATTTCAACTATCTGAAATTTAAAATTATAGATTAGATTAAGTTTGCATATAAGTTTACGAAAATTTACTGTACGTAAAACATTTAAAAATATAAAGTGTATACACCTTTTAATTTGAAGCCTTTCAATTGATAGAAAATGTCTTATTTTTTTGATATCAATTATATAAAATCTTATAACAATTATTTATTATTTATTTAATAATTATTTATTATTTAAATATTTGATTTTTTTTATTATTATATTTTTTATAAAATACGTAGACTCAGTTAGGCCATCTGATTAATATGATGTTAACTTTGGAAGATTTTAACTATGTTTTGAGTATTCATTGTGACTTGTAATTTTTTTCAACGTCAATGCATTTGAACATACTGGT
>WNNJ02003501.1:0-38027 GCA_012934845.2 Pomphorhynchus laevis | reverse complement strand
TCCCTTCCAATAACGTGTAGCTCTGTTAATTACAGTAGAATATTCACGCCTTGATCGAATGACTCCACAGCCGTCAAAATCACGAAACGGTGAACTATGACGTATTGGTGATATGATCAGTTAACGCTACTTAAATATGATATCAATCAACCTTTATAAAATACTGATCAGTGGTAAGCATTTTTAAGCGGAAGAGGCTGGCATCGTACGAACGGTTTATTAATGGATCTAACAAAGCTCGAGGCATTTCGTAGCACTTCTAAACGTTCAATGATAACAGGTAAATTAGATGGCAATTGTATAATATTTACTTTGATGGCAGTTGTTACAATAATCACCTTCATTTGCATTGGATATATTTTTTCTTTTCGATTTTCATGCTTTTTCAGATTACAAATTTTTGATTCTAATAGTCGATTTTAATCTGCCTACTTTTACAGTGTTACGTCTACATACTTGTAGTTCTTTCGAAAACAAGTTGTGTGTACTTTTGATAGATGATTTCTTTATGGTTCAGCATGTTCAAGAGTCGATTACTTTTGATTCTACCACGCAATTTCGTTTGGACTTAGTTTTAAGAAACGGCTCGAGGGCATTGTTGATCAGTATATTTCTATCTTCAACTTTTAAGAATATCTGATCATTTTGTTATTTGTTTTAAATACTACGAATCTGCTAATGTTTCTGGATCTAAAATATACTAAAACGTAGTTGAACCAAAAAATTTTGAAGACTTGATTGCAACACTATTGTTGCAAGATTTTTGAGGCATTATCAATGACATTTACTTGACGGATTATCTGATGAATTTGCTCCTTCAACTACTTCATCTACTTAATTCGGGAGCTGCGAATCTTCATTATGGAACGTGATAATAGTTGGAGAAATAATGAACTCTATTATGCATATAAATCATTTCGTAATTTAACATCACAGGTGATAATCAAAAAGTGAAGTTTATTGAAGAAAACATTACAGAACATTTATCGATGAATAATTTTTTTTGCCATACGTTCGTCGCTTAAGAGTAAGTCATGAAGCTAATGATGTATTAGATGGAACGTTAGAGATAATAACAGACCCCGCTGAATAGTCAAATATTTTTGGATGTGATTTTGAGATGCTAGATCCTAAAGTATATAGTTTTGCTTAACAAACAAATAATAATACAAATACAAATTTATTTAATGTGGCAAATGCGTACAAGCTGTACGCTTACAAGTCCACAAACAAAAATGAGAAAGTCAAGCAGATAAATTGTTAAAATGGAATCGGATTTGTCGTTTGAAGCACTGCAGGGAAGTTGATAGGCGTATATGAATTGGCAGATGATTCCACGATAGAGGAGCAGCCACCAGGAAGGAGCGGAGTCCAAAGGAGGTAGAGTAGTTTGGGACATGTAAAAGAAGGGAATTACAGGAACGCAAAAAAAAAGATTTATTTTAACGTGGCAAATGCGTGCCAGCGCACGCTTACATGACCACAAACAACAAAACAAGACTGTGAATCATGTGTCGAGAAGGTGTGAACGGAGGAGGTGTTTGAATGTGATAAAGGAGGGAGCGCGGCGGACGTCGAGAGGGAGTTGATTCCAGGCGAGTGAGGCGGCGACGACGAAGGATCGGATACCGTAGTTGTTGGAGTAATTAGGAACGTGGAGTAAGAGGGTATGACAGGAACGAAGCGATAGCGAGCTGGGGCGAGTATCGTCTAAGAAAGGAAGGTTGATGAACGATGGGGATCCGACAGCGATGAAACGAAAAGTAACGAGAAGAAGGCGGAGTTTGATGCGAATGTGGATGGTGGGCCAGGAGAGTTGGGCAAAATATGTGGATGTGTGGTCGAAGCGACGGAGACGAAAGAGCACTCGAACGGCGGTGTTGATTATTCGTTGTAGGGTAGGATGATGGATTTTGGAGAATTGGCGAAAAGGCTAAGGCAGTAATCGATTTTAGGGAAAAGAAGCGATGAAAGAAGAGACATACAAGAACGGAAGTCGATAAGGGGGCGGATACGGCGGATGTCACGGAGAATTAAGTTAGATGAGCGGACCTTGTCACGGACGAACGGTTTAAGGGAAAGGTGATCATCGAAATGGAAGCCTAATAAAGTGAGATTGTGGACTATGGGGATGATCGATGAGGCAAAATATACAGTGGGAGGAGATATGTTTGGTTTACAGGGGAGGATCCACATTATTTTGGACTTTTCGGGGTTTAGAACGAGATGGAGATTGGAGAGACGTTTGTAGATAGAAGAAAGACAGTTGGAGGCAGAAATGCCGATATCTTGTATGCGATGTGCGGGTGCAAGAGCATAGATTAGAATGTCATCAGCGTATTGCATGACGTTAAAGGAGTAAGGTTTGATAAATGGAGAGAGATCGCCAAGCAAAAGAGAGAAAAGCAGGGGACCTAGGACTGAACCTTGTGGGACCCCGCAAAAAAATAGGGATGGGAGGGGAGGATGATGAATTAGAACAGACGCGAAAGGAACGGTCGGATAGATATGAGGCGAACCATGCTACGGAGGAGGAAGAAAAGCCGTAATCATAACGAAGGCGAGAAAGGAGGACGGAGTGGTCGACAATGTCGAATGCGGAGGAGAGGTCGAGGGAGATGAGAACACTATATAGAGCCTTGTCTCGCGAAATGAGTAAGTCGTTGTACACTTTTATGCATGCGATTTCTGTCGAGTGATTAGAGCGGAAAGCGGATTGGAAAGGAGGGTACAGATTGGATGAGGAGAGATAAGCGTTGATTTGTATTAAGATGAGGCGTTCTAAGAGCTCAGAAAGAGTAGGGAGTAGTGAAATGGGGCGATAGCTAGAAGGAAGGGAGGGGTCGAGCGATTGTTTCTTAAGGAGGAGACGAACGATTGCGGATTTCCAGTGTGAAGGGAAGATACGACTGCGGATGGACGAGTTAAACAAGGTTGTGAGAAATGGGGATATCGATGAGCATATAGATTTTAATATGTGAGTAGGCAGGGGATCGGCAGGTGAGGTCTTGTTGGGCAAGGACATGAGGACAGATGATACTTCTGTAGGTGAGACAGGGAGAAGATGAAAGAGTTCCGGAAGGATGAGAGTAGACTGGGCAGAGTGGGATAGGATGGAGACCGGGGTGTGAGAGAGCAGCGTGGATACTTTAGTCTGGAGAAATGACGAATAATCATTAGCATTGATGTTGCACGGCGTAGAGGAACGAGTCAGGATTGAGTTAAAAGTATGTCAGAGAGTCTTAGAGTTGAATGAAGTGATGATTTTATGCTGCCAGAAGGAGTTGCATTTGGTACGTAGTAGGTTGAGATGAGACCGGCAAAGAGCAAGATAGGAATCACGGAAAGACGGAGTGATCGAGCGGAAATCGCGTCTGAGAGAGCGGTGATAGACTCGAAAAGCATGGCGGAGTCGACGCTTTGAGAGTAGACATTGGATGTCAAACCATGGGGCACGGTGCAAGCGACGGTGTTGGTGAGACTTGAAGGGCAAGAGAATATCGAGAGTGGATGTGAGTTCAGAGTCGAAAAGAAAGGCGAGATCGTGAGGAGATGAATATGTTATTGTGGGTAATGATAAAGACGATTTGAGTAAGGCAGAGCGGAGAAGGGAGAGGTCAAGATTTCTCCAAGGGCGACGTAGGATTGTAGGTGTGTGAGGAGGGGTGTGGTTGCGAGCGAGATCAAGGGTGATAAGAAAGTGATCGGATAGACCAGGATCAGAGATTGACAGTGAGGTGTAGGCAGTAAAATGATCGGGAACAGCGATGATGTCGAGTGCACCACCAAGTATATGTGTGGGGGCAGTGGAGATTAGTTTGTAATTGTAGTTGGATAGAATGTTGATGAACCGGATGGAATCCGTGGAAGAGGCGGTCTAGGCGGATATTGAAGTCGCCTAGAACGAGTGAAGGGATTGAGGACAAAGAACAATGAGAAAGGAGGTCAGCGAGTTCGGTAAAAAAAGGGAGTAGGAGCTGACGAACCAGGACGGTATACAATGGCGAGATCTAGAGTGATCGGGTTAGAAGAAACGACAAGTGAGCAATTCAAAAGAGCAAGGACTGAAAGGGGGATTGATTTTGCGAAGAGACGCTGGGTGACGCGCGAATGCGACGATGCCGCCATGATTAGAGAATTTAGAAGGGCATGAGCTGAGGGGCGGGCGGATTCGACTAGGGAGCAACCGGTAGAGAGCAGACGGCGAATGAAAAGGTCGTCGGAATCTGAGTGCTAAGATTCGGTGAGGCAGAAGAGATCGATGGATTGCTTGGTGAATAGGTTGAGGATAAGATCGGATTTATGTGAATAGGTTGAGGATAAGATCGGATTTATTGAGAATAGATCTAGTGTTGAGGAGACCGAGGCGGAAACCGTGTGCTGTGGCGAAAGAGACTAGTGGAGAAGACACATAGGAGCGCGGCGGACGTCGAGAGGGAGTTGATTCCAGGCGAGTGAGGCGGCGACGAGGAAGGATCGGATACCGTAGTTGTTGGAGTAATTAGGAACGTGGAGTAAGAGGGTATGACAGGAACGAAGCGATAGCGAGCTGGGGCGAGTATCGTCTAAGAAAGGAAGGTTGATGAACGATGGGGATCCGACAGCGATGAGACGAAAAGTAACGAGAAGAAGGCGGAGTTTGATGCGAATGTGGATGGTGGGCCAGGAGAGTTGGGCAAAATATGTGGATGTAGTAATCAAAATATGAAGGTAAGTTAGGTTGTCATAAGTTAGGGCCTTTTAAATCTACTATGGCTTAAGAAGTCACTGAAGCTGTAGATAAGTACTAAAAACAAATAGAGCTGCAGCTTTATCAGTTTTCAAAATAATAAAAGCGGCTTGGGTAATACAGTGAAGACTTATTATATTTAAAAAATGATTTCAAAATTAATGAGATAACATTATTATAAATTAATAACAAAATGATCCAGTCTTTTACAGTTGCGTCAAAAATACAAATTAAATTAATTAGTTTCGAAATAAATTTCCAGAGCAGGTCATTAATCTGTGAAACGTAAGGATGTTATACCGCTCTCTTCTTTAATCCTAAACATGTGTCTGCAAAATAGTGTACGAATATCGTCAAGAACCAGTTGCAAGTCGACCTAACCACTAACATCATCCTGCGCCGACGTTAGTACACAGTGGATCATCAGGGCGCAGGCACTGAGCACTAACGTTTCAACATGCAGTAACACTTGGATGATCTATAGAGAATCCAGCAAGTCGTTGAAAGTTTGTAGAAACATTACTGCGAATTTATCGACTCCTTATCGGCCTACCAATTGTCGAAATTGATTTCCAGAGCAGGTCATTAATCTGTGAAATGTAAAGATGTTATAATGCTCTCTACTTTAATCGTAAACATGTGTCTGCAAACTAGTGTACGGATATCGTCACGAACCAGTTGCAAATCGACCTAAGCATTAACATCATCCTGCGTTGACGTTAGTACACAGTGGATCATTAGGACGCAGGCACTGAGCACTAACGTTTCAAGATGCTGTAATACTTGAATGGTCTATAGAGAATCCAGCAAGTTGTTGAAAATTCGCACGAAACATTTCTGCCAATTTATAGACTCCTTACCGGCCTACCAATTTTCGAAATGGATTTCCAGAGCAGATCATTAATCTATTATTCCATTATTAATCTATTATTAATCTATTAATCTATTAATAGATTAATAGATTATTAATCTATTATTCCAATCTATTAATCTATTATTCCATTAATTTATTAATCTACTATTCCAAGTAATCCATTAATCTATTATTCCAATCTATTAATCTATTAATCCATTAATCTATTAATCTATTATTCCAATCTATTAATCTATTATTACAGTGTTAGGTCTACATACTTGTAGTTCTTTCGAAAACAAGTTGTGTGTACTTTTGATAGATGATTTCTTTATGGTTCAGCATGTTCAAGAGTCGATTACTTTTGGTTCTACCACGCAATTTCGTTTGGACTTAGTTTTAAGAAACGGCTCGAGGGCATTGTTGATCAGTATATTTCTATCTTCAACTTTTAAGAATATCTGATCATTTTGTTATTTGTTTTAAATACTACGAATCTGCTAATGTTTCTGGATCTAAAATATACTAAAACGTAGTTGAACCAAAAAATTTTGAAGACTTGATTGCAACACCATTGTTGCAAGATTTTTTTTCTATTAACTAATCTGTATTGTGTTGTTTTAGATTGATTTTGATAAAGCTTATCTTGGAAAGCTCTCTTTTATTACAATTTATCAAAATCAATGGAGAAGTTCTTGAAGCCTCAAATATTTGCAAGCGATCCTGATAGCAGTTCTTCCTCTCAAGAATGGTCTCATTGGAAGTCAAAATTTCAATCGTTTATTTCTTGTTTGGATAGCCCATCTGATGCGCAACAACTTTCCTTGTTGGTAAATCTGTTATCGACGCGATTATACTTGCCGATTTCAAAATGTACAACTTTTGTGGAGGCTGTCTTTATACTCGATGGTATACTGCTCCATCCAATCAACTCAGTTTTTGCTCGGTATAAACTTCACAGTTCAACACAAACCGACAATCAGACGTTGTCGCAGTATGTTCGTCAATTGGAGGCGCTTGCGGATGAATGCGATTTCAAAGATGTGGTTGCATTAGATAATAGAAAACAGCATATTCTTGATTCTTTCGTACAGGGCATCCGATCGTCGTACATTCGCCAGCGACTGTTGGAAAATAAAGCCAACTCGCTCGAAGAAATGTTGACACTTGTATACGCGTTAGAATCCGCTTAAGTTCAATCCGATCAATTTCGCACAACTGAAAATCAAAGCGACATATCGCTAAATCATTTATCGTCGGCATCGATTAACATAATCGAAATTCGTCCTTCAAACACTAAAGAATCGGTATTACACACGAATCAACTTAATTGTTACTTTTGTGGTCGAGCTCGTCATTATCGCACTGCTTGTCCTGCTAAAAATGCTACTTGCTATCAATGTGGAAAAAAAGGACATTTTGCATCAGTGTGTAAGTCATCGAAAACTTCGCATATCACTGCGACCCTGGAATGCCTTTCGTCTCGCATCTCTCCACGTTTGTCAAATCAACTGATGAAATGCACTGAGGCAGTAGAGATTCAATCTCAACAAATTGTGGCACTTATTGATACTGGTAGCACGCACAATTTTATCGATTCTTCGACTGTACACTTATTAAATCTTTCAAAATTGAAGTGCAATGAACACGTAGTAATGGCTACGAAATCAACAACTAAGCAAATCACCGAATATTGTATCGTAGATATGGTTTTAATGGAATCTCATATAAAACTGTAAAGTTTTTCGCGATGGATAGATTATGTTTTCCGGTAATTATTGGTCTTGATTTTTTGTCAAAATTGAAATCTCTTACTTTAAATTTTAATGGACAGTCATCATCGGTGCAAATCAATCACATTCAGTCTGCCAAACTAGAAGCTCCTGACCTATTTCCTAATCTGCCTTCAAATGTAAAACCCATTGCATCAAAATCTAGACGTTATAATTATGATGATCTCGGTTTTATACGAAAGGAGATTCAAAATTTGCAAAACGATGGAATAATTGAGCAAAGCAGATCACCGTGGAGATCTCAAGTACTTGTCGTTCGTTCTCAGCTTCACAAGCCACGAATGGTTATAGATTATTCCCGTACAATCAATTACTATACTCAATTAGACGCATACCCCTTACCGAATATTCAAGCGATTATAGACAGGGTATCGACTTTTAAAGTTTTTTCAAGACTTGATTTATCGTCTGCCTATCATCAAGTATCTATTCGAAAGCAAGATAGACCGTACACAGCCTTTGAAGCCAATGGACGTCTGTGGCAATTTTGTCGATTGCCCTTCGGTATTACTAATGCTGTTCCCTGTTTTCAACGACTGATGGATTCAGTTATCGAAGAAAAGAATTTGACGGGAACATATGCTTATCTAGATGACATTATAATTTGCGGTAATACTGTCGAAGAACATAACGAACGTCTAAATTGTTTCATGAAAATTGCCAATTCGCTAAATCTGACAATTTCAAAGCAAAAGTCTGAATACCAATTAGAAACGATTTGTTTTTTGGGCTACTTAATTTCGCAAGGCACTATCCGTCCTGACCCGAGCAGAGTTAAACCACTAATGGAGATGCAAAATCCACACGATCAGAAGTCGTTAAAAAGGATGTGTGGAATGTTCGCTCATTATGCAAAGTGGATCGAGAACTTTTCACTCAAAATTAAGCCTCTATTAAATGTTATTTTGTTTCCACTCAATGATGAAGTGACATGTGCGATAAAAAATCTTAAAAACGATATTGCATCTGCATCACTTGCAGCTATTGACCCTTATAAAGAATTTGTCGTTGAGACCGATGCATCGAATTGTGCTATTGGTGCTATACTAAGTCAAGATTCTCGACCTGTTGCGTTTTTCTCCCGATCGCTTTCAAACTCACAACGAAAACAATCAGCTATAGAACTAGAGGCAATGGCAGTTGTCGAAAGCGTTCGATATTGGAGACACCATCTCACAAATCGTCCTTTTAAGTTAATAACAGATCAAAGATCTGTTAGCATGATGTTTGGAAATCATAAATGCAGCAAAATCAAAGCTGATAAATTTGCACGTTAGAAGATTGAATTGTCACCTTATCGCTTCGACATTATTTACAGACCCGGATCGCAGAATGAATGTGCGGACGCCCTGTCACGAGATAATGCAATTTTGTGCAATGCTAATGTCTCCCATTTGTATCAATTACATGATAAACTCTGCCATGCCGGTATAATCCGTTTGCACCATTACGTTAAAACGATGAATTTACCATATGGAATAGACGATATTCGCGAGATGGTTGGAAAATGTAAAATATGCCGTCGTCTTAAACCTCGCTTTTATCAACCAGCAGCAATGGGACAGCTAGTCAAGGCCACTAGACCATTTGAAAGGCTGAATATCGATTTCAAAGGTCCTATGCCTTCAAACAATGAAAACATTTATGCCTTGTGTATCATCGATGAATATTCAAGGTTCCCATTCGTATTTCCCTGCAGAGATATGTCGTCTACCACTGTAATCAAGTGTCTGAAGTCGCTATTTTGCATGTTCGGTCCACCAGCTTACATACACAGCGATCGTGGAAAATCCTTTATGTCAAACGAACTACGAGAATTTTTGTTTTCACATGGTACTGCACAGAGTCATTCGAGTGCTTATCATCCACAGGGAAACGGACTTGTCGAACGATACAATGGGATCATTTGGTCGTCTATAACAGCTTCGTTGGAATCGTGCAATTTACCTATAGAAAATTGGCAGGATATGTTACCTCAAGCGCTCAATGCAGTTCGTAGTTTACTCTCGACCAGTACCAATTTTACACCACATGAACGAATGTTTGGTTTTCAGCGTCGAATGATAAATATCAATGATTTGCCACATTGGCTTATTCCAAATTCATCTGTTTGGATGAAGAATGATAGAGCTGGCAAATATGACAATAAAGTTGATGAAGCTATTGTGATAGCATCCAATCCTTATTATAGTCGTGTCTCTAGAGATGATGGAAAGATCGTGACTGTTTCAAATAGTAACTTAGCACAAGGAGAAGGATCCATCGAAACAAACGAAAATAACCCTGAAGCGTCTATCAACGATTTTTATCGGGATACCAGCAATGTACATTCGCAAAATTCGATCGACACATGTTCTCAAAATGACGAGTGTACCGAGAATATAAATCGCTTAGACGACAATCATACAACTTGCAAACCGACGCGACAGAGACGACTACCTTCGTATTTACGCGACTACGAAGTTGAGCTACATTCAATAGAAAAAGGCGAGAAGAATGATATATGATTTTCTATTAACTAATCTGTATTGTGTTGTTTTAGATTGATTTTGATAAAGCTTATCTTGGAAAGCTCTCTTTTATTACAAATGACATTTATTTACGGTCTGAGTTAGTTCGCCAAAGACTTGACGGATTATCTGATGAATTTGCTCCTTCATCTACTTAATTCGGGAGCTGCGAATCTTCATTATGGAACGATATAATAGTTGGAGAAATAATGAACGCAGGCACTGAGCACTAACGTTTCAAGATGCTGTAATACTTGAATGGTCTATAGAGAATCCAGCAAGTTGTTGAAAATTCGCACGAAACATTTCTGCCAATTTATAGACTCTTTACCGGCCTACCAATTTGCGAAATGGATTTCCAGAGCAGATCATTAATCTATGAAACGTAAGGATATCCTATGAAACGTAAGGATGTTATACTGCTCTCTTCTTTAATCCTAAACATGCTTCTGCAAACTAGTGTACGAATATCGTCACGAACCAGTTGCAACACGACCTAACCACTAACATCATCCTGCGCCGACGTTAGTATACTGACCTATATTATATGGTCCTCTATAATACGTCATCTATCATACGGTTCTCTATTATACGGTCATCTATTATACGGATTCGGTCAAAAAAGTCTTCAAATTATACGGCATTCGATTAAAAAGTCCTATATTATCCGGTCTTTTATTATACAGTCTTATATTATACGATTCAATATTATATGTTCTTATAATATTGAGTACAAAGCAAAGCCACAATTGGCTATCCAGTCTGTTAACTGTTGATATTAAAAAATGAATGTAGAATGTATTCAGCCGAATGGGTAGTTTAATACAGATTTATGGTTCTAGCTGTTATGAATCCACGTCCTTTCTTGAAATTTGAAATGTGAATAGCTGGAGGTACAAGCAATTTTCACAGGTAGTGTATTCCAAATGTTGATTACTCGATGGGAGTGTCTCATTATTCGATGATTTTTATCAGAGGGAAATTTATATAGGGTGGGCGATGTCTACGACAATTTGTAGCTCTAAACTTTATAACATTTGTGGATTATCCTTCAAATGATGTGACAACTGCCCAAATTGCTAAGAGATCAAGATACAGTAGTTTTTGTCTAATTGAACAAAAACCTAGCATGGATAACCTGCCTTTATACAAGTACGAATTATGAAAGCGAATTCGATACCAGCGACGTAGCACTGATTCAAGATCGTTAATTTCGTTTTTACTACATGGAAAAACAGCTTGAATACGATACTCAAGATGTGGGCGAACCAAAGAACAATAAAGGAGTTTGAAGACAGAAGGGTTCATTCTCGAGAAACAATTTTTGATGCAATATAAATCTCGAAATACCTTACTGCGAGCAAAGTCAGTATTCAAACGTGTTTTTATTGTCTTGTGTATTATTACACCCAAATCATTTGGTTCAGACGTAATAATAATTATATATCCTCCAATATGGTAATTATGATCGATCCCAACGCCACCTAACTTCATACATACATATTTACTTATATTTAACTTCATCTGTGTTGCTTTACTCCATTCATAAACGCGGTCAAGATCGTTCTGCAAAAGTTTAGCATCCAGTATACTATCTTTAGTGCACCATAGTTTTACATAAATATTATAAGTTACAAGTTACTAGCCGCAAATGGATGTTTCAACTGCTCATAAATTTCGTTTTCAAAACATTAAATATTAAAATAGATCTACGCATCCAAACCGGAATTGACAATTCACTTCAACAGCAGCTTTATAACGACTTACTCATATCGCGCGATCATAAATTATGTAGTGTCATAGTTTTCTCTTGATCTATCGTCTGCTTTTGACATCGTCGATCACTCGATTCTTCTCCATCGCCTTCGTCATGATTATGGCTTCTCTTTACCCACTGTATCATGGTTTTCTTCATATCTATCAAACCGTACATTTCGCGTATATTCTAACTCTTCTCTCTCCCATCCTTCGTCCATTCCGTCCGGTGTTCCACAAGGCTCCGTATTAGGCCCTATACTTTTCTCTCTTCTTCTTGGTGATTTGTCTTCGATTTCTCATAAATTTAACTTCCATGTTATGCAATATGCTGATGACATTCTCATCTATGCTCATGCACCTGTTTATCGTATTCGCGATCTTAGTGTTTCTGCTTCCGACTGTCTTGTCTCAATTTCCAATCATCTTTCTTCCCTTCGCCTTTCTCTGAATCCTGATAAATCCAAAATTATGTGGATCCTACCTCGACGCCTCGGCTTCAAACCTCCCTCCGTATCATTAAATTCTACAATTCTTCCTATCGTTGATAATCTCGTTTTTCTAGGCTTCCATTTTGACAACCGACTTTCACTTAAACCTTTCGTTAGAGATAAAGTACGCTCATCTACCTTGATACTCCGCAACCTCCGTCAAGTTCGTAGATTGATCGATTTCCCTTCTTGTATGACTCTCATATCATCTCTCCTTTTTTCTAGACTCGATTATTGTCTTAGTCTATTTTCCAACTCACCTAAATCCACTCTTCTTCCCCTACAACGCATCGTCAACGCAGCTGTCCGAATTCTCCTCCGTCTTCGTCGTTTTGATCACACATCCTACCATCTTGCTTCTCTCGATTTGCCTACAATTTATTGTCGTGTTCAAATTCGTCTTCTTATCGTTGCTTTCCGCCTTGTAACTTTTCATACCCCTTCATTTCTCAACCTTCCTTTTCTTGATAATTCCCGTCCTGTTTACTGTTCCTTGCGTTCCTGTAATTCCCTTCTTTTACATGTCCCAAACTACTCTACCTCCTTTGGACTCCGCTCCTTCCTGGTGGCTGCTCCTCTATCGTGGAATCATCTGCCCATTCATATACGCCAATCAACTTCCCTGCAGTGCTTCAAACGACAAATCCGATCCCATCTGAACAATTTAACTGCTTGACTTTCTCATTTTTGTTTGTGGACTTGTAAGCGTACAGCTTGTACGCATTTGCCACATTAAATAAATTTGTATTTTTTTTTGAAGTGGCGATAGCTAGCAGCACTGGCAAGATCATCAGGTAATAAATTCCAAATATTCAATGAGCGGTGGGAAAGCCTACTTACACTCCTGACTTTACCGTGGGCGAATTTAAACAGCACGAGAGTGACCTCTTAAAATCGAATTGCGTAATTGTATACAAGATGATGGGAAACCTTCCGTTCCATGAACCAAAAGCCACATCGCTGCGAGGTTTAAATATAGTAGCCTTTGAGTCCTTGAAGACAATTTCAAACAAGCTAGACGTTCAGCGTAAGAATAATGTGAGTCGATACAAAGTTTGCTTCCTCTACTCATGATAGACTCAATTTTCGTCATTTCAGCTCTGGTGGATGGGAAAGTTGCTATGATGCAACATTCCACGTGCGGGCGGACTAAGGCGCAATAAAGATGATGAATAGTTTCGAATTAAGCTTAGCAAATGTATTCTTTATACAATACAGAGACTTTATTGAATTACCATGAATATAATAGGTATTCGGTCGAGTCTTGAGATCGTTATTCAAAATGATTCAAAGGTCTCTGTGCTCAGATATAATGTGAAGCTTCTGACATCCTAAATAAAATCAACGATCAGGTTTACCGTTGCCAAGCTTCATATGGGCACATTTGTCTACATTCATGGTCATACCAGTATCAGTAATCCAGTTATAACTTGTGTGAAGATCGTGCTGTAGGCGCTGGCCCTGTGGGTGAGAAATTCTATTGCACGAGACTTTCACATCGTCAGCAAATGCCAAGCATGGGCTATTTAAGCGTAAGAGCATATTGTTTAGAAATATAACGAAAAGTAAGGGACCAATGACTGTACCTTGGGGAACGCCTTAATTAACAGGCCTAGCAGAAGACAGGCTACTATCAACCCTAACTCGAAATGATCTGTTGCAAATCACGAATCTAATTGTGCAATGTTGTAGAAACACCGTAGTGAGCTAACAAGCTTATCAGACGGTTGATATGCAAAATCCACAAGTGAATCGTCTCGAAAGCAAAGTCTGCGCGTCCTTGGTCGTCACAACAACTGATCAAACTTTGCAATATGGAGAATCACATGCAACCTCATGACGCGAGAATAAAGAGAACTGGTAATCATTTTGAAGTTGTTCACCTTGAGCAACATTTTTAACACTTTTACGCTTGTGTCCCATTAATTAGGACGGAGTTCTAATTGTAGATTGCAGATATTGTTTCCTCTTGATGACGCCTGATGATCGCAGTGGTGATGATCGTTTGTTAGTTTTTCAATTCAATAGATTTTTCTTGTATGTATATTAGTTCTGAAATTCTGTTCAATATAGATTGTTCAGTAATTGAAGAACTATTTGGTGTTGTCTCTAATTGTTTCTTTGCTTGGCGACGAACCAAATTGTGTGTTTAAGGCTGTATGTATATTAGATTGTGTGTTTAAGCTGTTATAATTTTTGTTCTGTTACATTATTAAATTTGTATTACATTATTAAATTTTTACATTATTAAATTTGTATTACATTATTAAATTATTACATTATTAAAATATTACATTAAATTATTACATTATTAAAATATTACATTAAATTATTACATTATTAAATTATTACATTATTGAATTTGTATTATATATACGCAAACACTAACATAGACTCAAATATGTCCATGCCATGTGTTTCCAGAGTGAGTTTGTAATTGTAAGTTTAATCATTTAGTCATTCCTATAATTCGTTACATAATGTAATATCAGATGCCTCGTGATCGTATCAAACTTATTCTGACAAGTAAAATGACTGAACGGTGTAGCAAATTGATATGTATTGTGGCATTCAATCATTTTGTGAATTGTTTATTGCTGCCAGCAGACTGCAAACGATCACAACATTAATTTCTGGATTGTATCAATTTCATCAGAGACTGCAAATGATCAATATTCTGGTCATTATTAGCCTTTATTACACTAAAAAGTTGTCAGCAACTGCTGATTATAATTACGACAAAGCTATATTGGTTTTTATATTTAAAATTGCAGGGAGCTTGAATATTATTATTTCAAGCAACCATTACCTATAAAGCCGTTTCGCTCGATCACAAGAAAACATCATTACATACACCAAAATCAGCATAAAAATATCAATAAAACGGGTAATCTTCATTATTCCTGCCGTTAATCGTTCAATTTATGAGAGCGGTCTTGAATGTCTTAACGTCTGTGACCATCACGATTTCCGACGGTAGTCGATTCCAAGCATTTACACAACTATGAGACAAGCGATCCAACCGTGAACTGCGACCATGGGATGGTATCCTCAACAGGGGATGACCTCTGTGGCATCATCTATCGTTGATAACCACCAAATGGGTTGGATATCCAACCGAATCGTTGGCGATATGCCACATTACTAACATATCTAGGATGTATAGTCTTTGGTGAACAGTTATGATACCCAGAATTTTAAGTCTGTCGCGATAACTCATATGAAAACAACTCGAACACAGTTTGCTGCCACGGCGACGAATATTTTCTAAGCCATTCAACTCTTTTTTGGACGTTGGAAAACTGGCTTGTATCGCGAACTCAATATGTGGTCTTACAAGTGCATTAAATAGAATTCTAAAACATGTGGGTGACACAAACTTGAAGCAGTTTTTTATCAAGTACAAAATTCTTCTGGCATACGCGCATCTACGTTCAGTGTCCATTCTAGACTTCAAAGAAGAATGAGTTATGATACCAAGGTCTCGTACATGAGATACACAATTAATTATTTTAGATCCTATAGTATATTGGGCAGGTACAGAACTATATTCGAAACGAAGGTGAACACACTTAGAGACGTTCAATAGTATTCCTGTATGCCTACTCCAAATTTCTATCCTATCAATATCACTTTGCAGAAACTCTACATCCTTTGGAGAATTAATTGTGCTCCACACTTTCCAGTCATTTGCGAAAGCAAGATATTGACATTGCAGTTTACTCAGCAGAGTAAATATGGTTGAGAAAAAATTAATTAATCGTTGGCCGTGACTGATAAAAAACTGTAAAATAATGTTAATCCATAAAATATCATTTTCATTTATTTTTACTGATTGACAAATTTATCATGCAATATTAAATCAGCTAACTGAGTCTACGTATTTAATATAATTATAAAATAAACAAAACATAATAATGCTAAATCAAAATTTAATAATTAAATAATAAAATTAATAATTGTTTTTAGATTTTCTTATAATTTAAATCAAGTTAAAAAAATGAAATTTAAAATAAACGTCATTTTTATGAATTGACTAATAAATAACAGACGTTGTATCAGAATAAGAATTAGAGGTCATCAGGAGGAACTGCTATGCTATCAGGTTTCGAGATATAAACCGAGACGCTTTGTTATTATCAATCTTAGAAAATAAAGCGAGCAAAAGCTCAAAGTTGCAGCACAAACACTAAAAAATGTTAAAGAGAGGTAGAAAAATAAAAATAAAAGAATATAATAAAATCTATAAGTCATTCATGGCCTCCGACAGGCGTTGCTTAAATTCATGTAGAATATGTGAATTGATTATCGTATCATCTAGGCTATTCCATTGAGAGGTAATTTGTTTGGAATATAGTATAATCTATGAGCGGATGAGTCTGTGATATCTAAGAGTAAACTTGTGTCCTCGCAAATCTGAAGAATTCCGGAGATCAAATATGCCACAAAGAGAATGCGCAGGATTGCTGAGGATCTGCCACTCCAATATTATATCAGCCTTATCTCGCATCGTTCGTAATGAACCACTCACAAAGTCTTTAATCTATCCGCATAGCTCGACGATATTAATGGCCTGAACAGCTTTGTTGCCCGACCTAGTACCCTTTCGAGTTTATTTATTTCAGCTTCATTTCGGGGATATATGCACTGTGATGCATATAGCAAGTGACTCAGAACAAATGTATGTATTAATAGCCTGATAAATCTCAAATTTAGATGTTCAAAAGTACGGTTAAGAAGCCCCACCATGCGCAAAGCTTTAGCACACACGTAATCAATATTAAACTTAGCGGAGAGGTAGTTTGATAACATTATTCCGAAGTCCTTAATATGATCGATGTTGTCTATAGGTTTCCCATCAAGAAAACAATGAACATGAATCAAATATTTCTCTAAAAAACCAAATTATTGTCGTCACCAAATTATTGTCGTGATCCCACTTTTCCACGATGTCAATATCTGATTAAAATACGCACGAATCTGACGAGGAACGAATTGCTCTCCATATTTTAAGGTCGCTTCATAAAGCAACTAAGCTGAATTTAAAAGATTATTCAGATCGTTGGCACATATATCGAACAGAAGAGGACCAAGTACAGACCCTTGTGGGACTCCTACATTATATCTAGCCCAGTTAGAGAATACTCCATTTACGGAAACTTGCAGAGAGC
Source organism: Pomphorhynchus laevis (assembly GCA_012934845.2). Lineage (NCBI taxonomy): Eukaryota > Metazoa > Acanthocephala > Palaeacanthocephala > Echinorhynchida > Pomphorhynchidae > Pomphorhynchus > Pomphorhynchus laevis. Next base: position 20,725 of record WNNJ02003501.1, on the reverse strand, counting down.
GGTTTGAGATGAAATCATAAACACAAGAGAGTAGCAGTGTGTCAATCTTGAGTAAATGCATGTTCGAAATTAAGATGTGGTGTACGCTATCAAATGCGTTTGAAAAATCAAAAAAACAAAACATCAACGTCAGTACCGGTGTCTATGAAAGCAGTATAGTGTCGTTCTTCGTCTCGTATGACAATTTGATGGTATGCAGATTTTAGATCCAAAGTGCTATAAATGGAATACGGGGTTAATTTATCGATTAAATCATCGATCCTAGGAATCGGGAACGCGTCCAGATGTGTGAATTTGTTGATTGTCTGAGAATAATCAACGACCATTCTCTTCTTGTTGTTATTATTAGCTATGACTATTTGAGCACGCCAAAGAGACTGACTTGGTTCAATTATATCATCGATCAGAAGTTGCCTTACTTGGCCGTCGATGAAAGTTTCGTCAAGGTGATTGCGTCTTCGAGACTTTGTTGCAATTGGGTGTATACTTTTATCGAGATACTTGAACAGTTGTACCAGTTTAACATTCACAGAACCTGTAGATCCGATCGTGAAACAAGGTCGCTTCCCATTAAACTTCATAAGTAACGATGAATTTAAACATAGAAATGGACGGCCAAGGATGATATCTGAACATAACGACGGTAAAACGTACAATTTGACATTATCATAGTGATCCGAATCTATACGGATATACACGATGACGAAACGGTTCACTTTAGTTGAAAACGAGGTATCCGCCATTTACACTTTTAGACTAGTTGGCTGAGGTATCAGTTTACACCTCGCTGGGGCCTCAGGACTGATAAGATTTAACGCACTCCCAGTATCAATAAGAGCCTTCAACGATGACCATTTACGACTGCACTAGTTATTAGAGTTTTGGTTGAGGCGTCGATGAAAGACACCAATGTACCTCCCAGTACCGAATGTACGCCATGAAAGGATTTTCTACGCGATTTGTACACTTTAACGAAGTGTACCATTTTACCACATTCTCGACCAGTGGCCCTTCTAGCTGGATAATGATCACGACAATGTTCCTTATCACCACACAAATAGCAACGTCGTTTTGTCAATACATTACATGTTGTATCTTCAGAAGATGTATTATTATCTGCATTACACGTTTCATTAATAACGATCGATTCGGGATGATCGTGTTGTTCTGTCTGTGACAGTTTAAAATGATTTGCTTGGTTTTGAGCGTTCTCCAGGATCCGGGCTAAATCATATGCCTGTTTTATCAGTAATAGACGCTTCCAAACGTCGTTGTCGTATTATAGCAGAATTAATTTCAGCAATGAATGTCTCGCAAAAATAGATTACGATGATCTAATGGACTGACAGCCTCGAATGGGCAATCTCGACCCAACGATTCTAACAGTCGGATGTATTGATCAATTGTCTGATCGGTTGATTGATGAACATTCCGCAGTTGATGTCTCAAAAATAAATCGGTTTTTGATTTCACATAACAGACAAGTTAAATAATATAAACAAAAGGTTTTGTTTATCACGACAATGTCAATGCAGTTAAATCAATCCTCTCATGTGTTTTGCAAAACCGCTCTGCCACAGTTCAAAATGATTTGCGTGTAGTACATTTATTTCGCCTTGGTAAACAATAATCAGATAGTCAACCTTGAGTAGACGTCGTCTACTTAAAGTTGTTCTTGCCTCCACCGTAATGAGTTCACTTATACTACGAAACAGTAATCTTCTAAGAGGTTTGAATATTCGTCTTTTAAAAGATTTATCTCCAGAGGACAGAAAACAGTTGTTTACTGCCAAACGTGAGATGCCCGAGCGTCGAATGAATGGTGAATAAAATCTTATAATCCGAAATTTTCAGGTTGTGCGACGCAAAGTTTTTTATCAACAGCTCTCGAGACATTTCGTTACAGGATATCGAACGTCTCTGTGTCGCACGCATTCCCAACTCAACTGTAGATTCTGTAACTCGCTACTAACGGTTAATCATCCGGATTTATCCTCGTTGTTCGATTGTATGAATTGTCAAAAATCAAATGTCCACAAATTTCCCTGTACATATACTAAAACTAGTCTTTACATACTCTATTCAAATGTTTTGAGTTTGTTTAACAAGTTAGATGAAATCAAAGCAATAGTACATATGAAAATCTCGGCATGCTGTTTTTCACTGAAATTTGATTAAATTGTAATATTCTGGATTCTTAAATCGGTATTCACGGTTATACGATAGTTCGCTGTAATCGAAAAATCTCTAGAGGTGGCGGTGTAGCTGCTTATATACGTGACAATCTTATTTATAACGTAATAGCGTCGTGTTCGGACGATTATGGAAATGAGATTTTGTGGATTGATGTGACAAAGGAACGATGTAAGGTCTATCGCATTTGTACTGTTTATATGTAGTCCTCGATCAAAAACACCAATCATCATCAAGTCGTTGAAACATCACTGTTCCGACGATGTGGATACCAATATCTTCGGAGTTTAAACTTTCTTGCTATACCTATTAACTACTTACATAACCCACCTTAAAAAAATTTTGGTTTCTAATAAACATACAAAAAGTTACAAACATCTTACAACGACAACCATCGACGACAACCATCGACGACAACCATCGACGACAACCATCGACGACAACCATCGTTTATGGAAGGACGTAAGAAAACAACTAAGACCGACACCAACTATGGACAACTGCAAGTACAGTGCTCGATACACGACTGCAGCGTCTGGACAACAATCACCTGCGACAAGAATAAGGCTAAAGAAGACTTCGTATGTGGTTTTTGTGTCAACAAACTAATCTGCAACTTTTCCAATAAGCACATATCAACATCCAACACGTCAACTCAAACTACCCTCGTTGTTTCTAATGTCCTTTCTCCACCCACCGACCCTGCCACCATATACACTTCCCATTGCATGTCATCTTCACTCCCTGACACCCCACGTCCCGTCCTTCCCGTCTCGTTTCTCAATAACTTGCATCCATCAATCAAAATCACCTCCACCAACCTCCACTATCCTTCAACTCATAACCTTTCCTCACATCGCTTGCCATCCTCTTTATTATCATTATCCTCTATGTCTCCCGTCGTCAAACCAAATCTCTCCAAATCATCAACTGCCAGCTCTTCTATCGTCATCTCACCTACTCACGTCAGTTGTCCTCCTTTACGGAAGCGCTTTGCTTCTCGCGATCGTTGCGTCATTGTCACTATTATCACGCCTTCTAACTCCTTATCTCCACAAGCACGTCTGAACAAGATGTTTCCGCCTTCAGATCCATCCTCTCGTCTATTGTTCCTGCGGATAAACCATCCTTTTTCAAGGACATTTCTCCTGTCGCATTCATCCGTCTAAACAAATTTTCTCAATCTAATCCTTCCCAGCCCCTCTCCTTAAAATTGTTTTCAAGCATCGCTCTCACGTGTCTTCTGTCCTCTCTCAACGATTCAAACTCATGTCATCTTCAACCACTCGAATTTTTCCCGATCGCGCCTCTTCTGAAATCGCTCAAATCTCTTCAGCCCGCATCGAAAAACGCCGTCGCGAGGAAAACGGCGAAACATCACTCTCCATCCGAAACATAGACGGAAATTTTCAAGTTGTCCACACCCGTCCAAAAATTCGATGGCGCTCCATCTCTCCTATGTGTCTTCTCCACTAGACTCTTTCGCCACAGCACACGGTTTCCGCCTCGGTCTCCTCAACACTAGATCTATTCTCAATAAATCCGATCTTATCCTCAACCTATTCACCAAGCAATCCATCGATCTCTTCTGCCTCACCGAATCCTGGCACTCAGATTCCGACGACCTTTCCATTCGCCGTCTGCTCTCTGCCGGTTGCTCCCTAGTCGAATCCGCTCGCCCCCTCAGCTCATGCCCTTCTAAATTTTCTAATAATGGCGCATCGTCGCATTCGCGCGTCACCCTGCGTCTCTTTGCAAAATCAATCCCCCTTTCAGTCCTTGCTCTTTTGAATTGCCCACTTGTCTTTATTCTAACCCGATCACTCTAGATCTCGCCATTGTATACCGTCCTGGTTCGTCAGCTCCTACTCCCTTTTTTTACCGAACTCGCTGACCTCCTTTCTCATTGTTCTTTGTCCTCAATCCCTTCACTCGTTCTAGGCGACTTCAATATCCGCCTAGACCGCCCCTCTTCCACGGATTCCATCCGGTTCATCAACATTCTATCCAACTACAATTACAAACTAATCTCCACTGCCCCCACACATATACTTGGTGGGGCACTCGACATCATCGCTGTTCCCGATCATTTTGCTGCCTACACCTCACTGACCATCTCTGATCCTGGTCTATCCGATCACTTTCTTATCACCCTTGATCTCACTCGCAACCACACCCCTCCTCACATACCTACAATCCTACGTCGCCCTTGGAGCAATCTTGACCTCTCCCTTCTCCATTCTGCCTTACTCAAATCGTCTCTATCATTACCCACAATAACATATTCATCTCCTCACGATCTCGCCTTTCTTTTCGACTCTGAACTCACATCCACTCTCGATATTCTCTTGCCCTTCAAGTATCACCCACACCGTCGCTTGCACCGTGCTTCATCGTTTGACATCCAATGCCTATTCTCAAAGCGTCGACTCCACAATGCTTTTCGAGTCTATCACCGCTCTGTCAGAAGTGATTTCTGCTCGATCACCCCGTCTTTCCGTGATTCCTATCTTGCTCTTCGCCGGTCTCATCTCAACCTACTACGTACCAAATGCAACTCCTTCTGGCAGCATAAAATCATCACTTTATTCAACTCTAATACTCTATGGCATACTTTTAAATCAATCCTCGCTCGCTCATATTCGCCGTGCAACATCAATACCAATGATTATTCGTCATTTCTCCAGACTCAAGTTTCACGCCGCACTCTCACACCCCGGTCTCCATCCTATCCCACTCTGCCCAGTCTACTATCATCCTTCCGGAACTCTTTCATCTCCTCCCTGTTTCACCTACAGAAGTATCATCTGTCCTCATGTCCTTGCCCAACAAAACCTCACCTGCCGATCCCCTGCCTACTCACATATTAAAATCCATATGCTCATCGATATCCCCATTTCTCACAACCTTGTTTAACTCGTCCATCCGCAGTCGTATCTTCCCTTCACACTGGAAATCCGCAATCGTTCGTCCCCTCCTTAAGAAACAATCGCTCGACCCCTCCCTTCCTTCTAGCTATCGTCCCATTTCACTACTCCCTACTCTTTCTAAGCTCTTAGAACGCCTCATCTTAATACAAATCAACGCTTATCTCACCTCATCCAACCTGTACCCTCCTTTCCAATCCGCTTTCCGCTCTAATCACTCGACAGAAATCGCATGCATAAAAGTGTACAACGACTTACTCATTTCTCGAGACAAGGCTCTATATAGTGTTCTCATCTCCCTCGACCTCTCTTCCGCATTCGACATTGTCGACCACTCCGTCCTCCTTTCTCGCCTTCGTTATGATTACGGCTTTTCTTCCTCCTCCGTAGCATGGTTCGCCTCATATCTATCCGACCGTTCCTTTCGCGTCTGTTCTAATTCATCATCCTCCCCTCCCATCCCTATTTTTTTGCAAGGTCCCACAAGGTTCAGTCCTAGGTCCCCTGCTTTTCTCTCTTTTGCTTGGCGATCTCTCTCCGTTTATCAAACCTTACTCCTTTAACGTCATGCAATACGCTGATGACATTCTATATTTTGTGTGTATCCCCGTTGTAGGGTGACAAAATGTAATTTATGCTTAGCAGTTATGTGCTCATATAAGTCTAGATTTATGCTTCTATATGCCGCCCATTAATTACTTTGTATAATAGATCCAGATGATATTACTCTTTCAATTATAGGTAGCAAAATTTTCTTCTTCCCATTGTTCACTATTTTCATATATCCTTTGGCCGAAGTAAACGACATATTAACTATTCCAAATACCCAAATCTGTTCACCGCCTCTCCTGAAAAACTATAACATCAGCATCTCTACCTGATAGTAGCCTAAGGGCAGAAGCCCCTCCCGAATTCCACTAAAGAATATTCAGTCAAAATGGCTTTTGAGTACTCCCCATTGCGTTAATGTGACCGGATTAGGACACCTACACCTAGTTAGAGGCAGAGGCGGAAAGGTTTCCATTCCCACATTCTGTATCAACAGATGAAGTCGCTTGCCCACGGACGTTATCTTCACTTCCCTTAATATTTCGGAATTGCCAATAGCTCAATGAAGATCTTTCCGCGCAAGCTTTATTGCTGTGATGGCCTGAGACAGTCTTGCTGTCTTCTTAGATAACGATGATTTTTTTAGTGTTTATCATCCCTGAAGAAGGTGAATTTAGTGATTCGACCAGATTATCATCACCAACTTCTTTACCAGGTTTTCCATGTGGGCCAAATATGTTTGGTGTTTTGCTTCAATGTATTTCAATATTTCAACGTCAGACATCCTGTTATTATTATCATTCCTACCTGCCAACCCGCAAGTTTCCGCGAAACTTGGTTTTACAGCATTCACATTGTCTATTCTGATATGCCTTGAAAGCCTTGCATTTCCTAGACCACACAAGGTGGTCTCCGTTACAGTTTGTACAAACTGGTTTTAGCTCGAATTTGCCTTTGATTATCAGAGGAGCCGCATCCCCGCATTTATGTGGAAGGCTGCAGCCTGTTGCCCATTGTCCCCACTGATGACAATTGTTGCAGTGGTGTTAGCGAGTCGGAGTCGATCATAGTAAATTTCAAATTGTGTCCCATAAAGTGGTTGAACATGGAATTATATATACGAACTGCTTCGTCAATCGGGGCCTGACAGAAAATCACCTGTATAGGTAGCCCTTTCTTTTCATTTATAAATCGCAGATGTTTGATATTGTAATCATTTTCCAGTGAGGAGATATCAACCTCCGACAAGAAGATTGGAATGTTTGTTACTTTAATCGTAGCATGGATCGGTTTGAAGGATAAGTCACCCAGATCCGCACATCTACTCTTGAAGAAATCTGTGTACGCGTTTGCGAGATCTGCTGTATAGAAAGAGATTTTTAGTTTCGTTTCATAGTATTTGAGTATTAAACAATAATCTTTTTTAAATTGTTCTGCAAAATTGCGAAGAAATATATTGAAAGGGTTGTTTCTTTCGATAGACACCAACAACTTGATGAATACTAGATTTGATAGTTTGGGTATCGGGGGGAGTTCCCCTTTCGTTTAAGAATCAAAAGATGAAAAAACTCACTAACCCCATCCTTTGTATTGCTTGTAAATTTCATATTAAATTCTTTGATGTACCGATGTTAACTGTCATTCGATCATAAATGCACAGTTTATAATAATAAGGATTTTCTTAACAAAACAACCGATAAATAGCAAATCGAACAAAAACAAAACATGTACTTAGTAAATATAGCGTACTTCGTTGATCTTATCCTCGTCAAATCTTGTACCTTCTTCACATCTTACGGCATCACGTCCAGAGAGATCTGAGCCCCACGGCTGCACCAGCGCGCCACATACTGACTGAACCATTCGTGGTTTCTCGCCCTTCTAAGAGTCCAGTCGAGGCGGACTATGGTCGGTAATCGCGAGATGAGGAGCTTGAAAAACCTTAGTCTTTGCTCTAGGATACGTCCTCTACAGAAGACGACTAATCCCGAGATAGCCCAAGTACCCCAAAGGCGCACTTGGGTTTTTCCATTCAATGAAAGATGTTGAGCCCGTTTCAGAGCCCACCTAGCTCTCTTCAGTATACGTTTAAGTCTATCCAGGTCAGCTTTCGCTGTCCAGTTCACCGTAACGGTGAGACCCCAGATATTTTACTTGACTCGTGAATATAGGAAGTGGTTGAGGCTGCAAAATGGAGGATAGTGTAGAGAGTGCTAGTCTTTTAAGTTTCTTTTTGCAGGGGCGCCATGAAAGACCACCACCTGCGATTTTTCACACTTTAGAATAAAATTGGATGGGGATAACTGATCTTTTAATCTTAAAAAGAATCGGCTGATACCTGAGACTACATCTTTGCACCTGCGTTTAGCAAACAGGGATGTGGTATCATCATATACCACAAGATGTCGATCTCGTTTGAAAGCGTTGAAAAGAACAATGCAGCTAGCAAAATATAAGATGATAGGAGAAAGTGGGGAACCTTGACGCACACCTGAAATAGGGTAGAATTGACGTGCATCAGAGTCGTCTTCATAGTAGAACCTCCTGGTGTACAGCAATATCCCCACCCTGTTAATAATTCTCGCAGACAGCCCGAGGGATTTGAGGGAGAAGATAATGAAGGGAATGGAGATGTGGTCACATGCAGCAGAAAAGTCAAGAAATACAGCCACAGCACGCTGATGATTGTTATGCTGACAATACTGATGCATTTCATCAGTATTGTCAGCATAACATTACTCGATTTATCCTTAGGGATAAATCGAGTAATGTTATGGGGAAGACGGATAGACAACGTCTCCTGAAAGACTATTACAACCGCATCTCTACCAAATAGAAGGCTAAGGGCGGAAGCACCTCCCGAATTCTATTAAAGGATATTCATTGAAAAAGGCACCCCGTAGCATGATCCAGTAGAGAGAATGTTTCCCTTCTCACTCTCAGCCTCAGTGAGATAAGACACTTGCCCACCGACAATTTCATCATTTATTTTGAGGCTACTTCCCAACGATTTGTCTTTTCTAACCTACTTAAGAGAGGCCAGACTGTTTTGACTTCGATCTTTCATTAGAAACCTGTAGTTTATAAGTTTGATGATATCCCCATCCGTCTTTCTAAACCCGCTTGGATTTGACGATGCATTGACTAAGTGTGCCGGTCTGGCCGGTGTATCACAGTGTCGCAGCTTGTACTCCTTGAAGACAGGACATTTCCTCGATCAGGATGGGTGTTGGCACTTACAATTCGAGCTCTGAGGGGGAAGAGAACATTTCCCCTCATGTACATCAACGGAGCCGCAAACTCCACAAGTACGGGGCCTAGAGCAGTTGGAGGACAAGTGCCCTTATCGATGGCACCCGTTGTAATGGGGATATGTTAGATCGTCGTGACTCTATCATTGTAAAAGATAGGCTATATCCCAAAAGGGAACTGCATTTGCTTCTAGCCATGCATTCCGCCTGGTCGACCGATGAAGAGCAGAATGCCACTGGAATCGACTAGCCATTCATGCTCGTAATGGGACGAACATTAATGTAAATTAAAATCAGATTCAAACGCCCTTAAGTCCTCATCAGTTGCATAGGGCGGTAAGTTGTTTATTTTCAGTGAAGCCTGAATAGGCTTGTAGGAAGTTAATCCAAATTGTTTAAGATGCTTATCGAAAAAATCTACGTAAGCAGCTGCCAGATCCGGAGTGCTTAAGGAAATCTGGATTTCAGATTGGAGGTATTTAATAGAATTTAAAAGGTTCTCCTCTTGTAATTGCGTGTGAACTCTCTTAGAAATATATTAAAGAGAGTATTTCTTTTAAAAGGTTGGAGTAGATTGACTACAACCAAGTTTACCAGTTTAGGCTGGTAAACTTGAGGAAGTTTACCAGCCTAAACAGGAGGAAGTTCTCCCTCCGTGCTTGAGACCAAAAATTAGAAAAATTGGCACTTATCTTGCTGTTTTTGCAGAAAAATTTGTGTCAATGGAGCTCTTTGATGCTCTTATGCATATGTTTCCGCTATTCCACAAAATTAAATAAAAAATAAATGAGTTTTTTAACATACAAAAGATTAAATAGAAAATAACAGGGACAACAAAAATTTAAGTCATCTTCGTACTTAATAACTTCCTCTTCATGAAGTCTTCTCCCATTTCTTATGGCCTCAGATCCTGAGGGATCTAAGCCCCCCCCTAAACCGATCCAACACACTGCTTTCCGACTGAACCACCCGGGGTCTTTCACCCCCCCCCCCCCGAGGAATCCAATCGGCGCGAATTATACTGGGTAAACGAGAGACGAGGAGCTTAAGAAACCTTAGCCTTTGCTCTGGGAAACGTCCTCTCGAAAAGAAGAATAATCCCGAGATAGCCCAAGTGCCCCAAAGGCGCATCTGAGTTTCCCTTTCAATGACAGATGCTGGGTCCGTTTCAGGGACCACCCAGCTTTCTTCATGATACGTTTAAGTCTATCCAAGTCAGCTTTCGCCGACCAGCTCACCGTAACGGTGAACCCCAGGTATTTTACTCGACTTGTGAAGGTGGGAAGTGGTTCAGACGCAAATATGAAGGAGAGCGCAGAGAGTGCTAATCTCTTAAGTTTTTGCTCTGTTGCAGGGGTGCCATGAAAGACGACCACCTGCGATTTTGCGGAGTTTAAAACAAGATTGGATTTGGGTAACTGGTCTTTTAATCTTAAAAAGAAGCGGATGATGTCAGAGACTACGTCTTTACACATATGACCAGTGAACAGGGCTGTGGTGTCATTAGCGTACACCACTAGACGTTGTTCGCGTTTAAATATTTTCAATAGGTTAATGGAGGCTTCAAGATATAAGATAGAAGAAAGAGGTGAACCTTAAGGCACACCCGGACACATGTGTCAGAGACTACGTATTTACACATGTGTCCAGTGAACAGGGTGGTGGTGTCATCCGCGTACACCACTAGACGTTGTTCGCGTTTATATTTTGAATAGGTTAATGGAGGCATCAAGATATAAGATAGGAGAAAGAGGTGAACCTTCATGCACACCTGTAATAATGTAGAACTGACGCGCATTAGGGTCGTCTTCATAATCAAACTGTTTGGTGTACAGCAGGATCTCCACCCTGTTCACAATTCTCGCAGGCAATCCGAGGGACCTGAGAGAAGCGATCACAAAAGGAATGGATGTGTGGTTAAATGCAGCAGAAAAGTCAAGGAAAACAGCCACAACTATACAATGGCTATTCTCCCGACAAAACTGCTCCACCTCACCTACTGCTGAATGGATCGAGCGACCTTTGACGAACCCATGAAAACCTGAAGGGATCAAATTACGCCTACTTAAATGGTCGCGGATTTTACGCGCAAGCGCTTTTTCGTAAATCGACACGAGGGCATTTTGAATCGAAATGTATCGCAGGTCTTTAGGACATTAGCAGGATTTGACCTTAGCAATAAAAACTCTCTTACTAATATTGATGCTTGCTACATCGGATGGGGAGGCTTAAAGCATTGTGACGGCCACCTCTATTCTTTGATCGGCAGTCAAAAGCTGACAGACCCGAGAAGAAAGTGGAGCGAAGGATTTAGAGGTGCCCGGAAGTGGACCCCAGGAGTTAAGGATATCCGTAACATATAGATCCCTACTGCTGAAGTCCCCCAAAGCGGGATCGGTTGTGGTGATTGCGTGTCTCCATAGTTGTGTAGGGCTAGTGACTCCTCAAAAATGTTTTCAAGGCCTATCTTACCTATCCAACCCAATGCCCCATCTTTCCAACACACAAACTTCTCCTTCTTGAAAATCTTCCAAAAGGAAGACTGAGAAGGATTTAGACGAACAATACTCGCCCTATCCTTACCCAGCTGGAACCTATATCTAATGCTCCAGTATTCATTCGAGAGGGCCTGTCTGGCGGAAGCAGAGAGATTAGGAAGATCAAGCAATTTAGCTAGGACCATTAGTTTTGTCGGAGTGAGATTGAAAATGCTACCTTTGTAGGTTGTCGATAAAATCGCGGTAGCTTGCGAAGAGAGGTAGGTATTAAATTCTGTTAAATTCTCATTTCCTATTATGGGAAAGAGTTGGATAGCCGTCTGATAGAAGGCCACTCTGATCGGATCAAAGTGAAACCTCCTTGGAAGCAATGTATCTTCCTCAATCCGCCAGCGAATTATATCATGAGATGTGGACAGATGCTGTCGCGACTGCTTTGTGCAGAAGGGTTTAAATAACCACCTCGAGTGAATCAATAAAATGTCGAGGATATAATTTGTAGATGTGTAATGAAAGGTAGGGGCCGGTGGTTTGTAAATAAGATAACCGTTCCTAGCTCTGCGAAGTGCTGCGTTGATCCAACGACCAGTTCTGTCGTTGAAGTCCACCAGTAACATGTCATAACTGTTGCCAATAATACTATCCTGGAGGTCACGGTTCTTGTGAATCTCTCCTGGACGGATGTAGACATTGGCTAGACTGAGGCGTTTACCGTTCTTACTGAGTGAAACTACCAAATAAGGCATGGCTGGACACGAGTAATTTAATGGGAGGGATGACCTTAATGAGCATTTAACTAAGGTCAAGAGTCCTTGATATGAAGAGGAGTGAGGTGGGGTTATGTACGGAGTATAGTGGGAACAAATTTGCTTTGGTATAAATTGAGTAATGTCCAGGGGAGACGGATAGACCGTGTCTCCTGAAGCACTATAACATCTGCATCTCTACTGGATAGAAGTCTAAGGGCAGAAGCACCTCCCGAATCCACTGAAGGATATTCAGTGAAAAAGGCCCACGAGTACTCTGCATTGTGATGGATTAGTTGGATTAGGGGATTGCCAACCTAGGCAGAGCTAGGTGCAGGAAGGTTGCCCTTCCTGCCACCAGCCCCGTCCAGGGTAGGCACTTGCCCCTGGGCAATGTCTTCATTTCCCCTATGTTAGATTTCGCCTTAATCATCTTTCCTATCTTTAGAAGGGGACTGAATTGGCCGAAGTCCCCTCTTTTTGGATGTTGGCGCAACAGAGCAGACTGGAATTGGCGGAGACTGGAATAGAGCAGAGAGAAGTGACTGGACAAGCTGTTCTGTCTGCTTCTTAGTTTCCGCACGGCTGAGGTCCAGTAACTCCACCAGCTCAGAATCCATCATGCTTAATGAGTTACTGGGGGCCGAGGAGGCCGCTGCATCGGCGAATGATTTAGTGATCTTGGAGGCTGAAGTCGATAACTTATTTATGTACTGGTTGAACGTCACGCATTTTCGGCTACATGCAGGATGTGACCCACCGCAATTGGATCAAGCACATTGGGCCGAGCACTTTTTCCCCGCTGCAGTATCAAGACAGGAAGATAAGCCACACACCCAACATGTAACAGGGAGGGAACAAGTGGAAGCCTAGTGCCCCCACTTATGACACCTGCTACATTCTGGGTAGGTGTATTTTTCTTTGCTCACAATTCTAAAACGTAGATCGAATCCCATAAAAGGGTAACAGAAACTTTTCTCCAAAAGTTCTGCCTGCCCCAAGGCAGTCGTGCAGAAACCAATGTTAAGCGTAAAACCGTTTCTACCCAACAGGGGGCGGACGTTGGATAACTTGTACAAATTTTTTAACAGCTTGATGTCTTCCTCATCAAGATGGGAAGGAAATTCGTAATTTTGAGAATGCCAGAATAGGCTTACACTCAAAAGATGCGATATCTGTGAAGTGCTTGTCAAAAAATCATTGTTACTCACCAGGATGTCCTGAGATGTAAAAGATATTCATATACCAAGTTCCTTATAACGGATTGAATTATGTATCACTTTACTCTTTAGAGTATATGTAAAATCACGTAGAAAACAATTGTAAAGCTTGTGCCTCTCTAGAGGTTTTTTTTACGTTATAATCCCCAAATTTACCTTTTTGGGGATACAGAGAAGTAATTCCCCGTCAATAGGAACAATTGAAACGTTACTTACATTTGTATCAGGTTGAATAGGACTAGTTGTTACCTTTTTGCCGTCTGAATAACTGGAATTCGCCATCATTTTTGATGGAAAACCGTTTTTATTTGAAGCACCGACGATTGTTTCGTTCATTCGTAATTAGTATTCTGTAATTTGCTTGAACACTTATAAATTTTCTTAAATTTTTTAAATCAATTGGTTTTAACCGCGCAGTGTTGTAAATTCATTGAAATTATTTTGATACAGTTTTGAAAACGATTGTTTGTTTAAAACACTCGTTTTTACAAAATTGTTGAAACTAATGACGTATTTTATTAATTACCGAAATTTTCGTCGCAGTATTTTCGTTGCTACCATTTGTCGGTGAATCATCCAGTAAGTTCCGATTACTTTTGCTGACTCATTATGTATCAAACGCTGAAATCCAAACCAGCATCCAAATATACTTGGAGCAGCATATTGCAGATACGACAAAAATTCTTCAAGGGGATCTTATACTTTTGAAATAAAGTAACTTTTTAAAATTTATCAAGTGCTGTGCAAGTTGCTTCAAGTTGAAAAAAGAGAGACTCGTCTTTAAAACGACCATTATTTATACGCTTCACGTAAACCAGTAATTGTGAACAGTGTGCAGTCTGTGAATTAATCAAGCAGGATGATAACTATTGAAAGTAGAGTAGATTTTATTTCATGGACAATCTGATCAATTATATTAGCAGACATGCTAGCTATTCTCATGTGAACAGTGTCATTGTATAACGAAATTGCACTTAATTTAGTACGTATTTAATCATAACTCGAACAATGTCTTTGACTGCTGGCAACAGTCACATATGAGCAATGATGTGATGTTTTATGGCTCTGACTATTCTGTGAGCCCCAAACAATATGCTTTAGCAGTTGATATTATTTGTTTATGGTACTTTGTTTAAGAGTCAAGTCTGCCTTTCTCAACTTAATCAGCTTTACATCAAAAATACTGAGTGCCCTTATCGACAAAGTTCAGATGCTTGCTAATGAAATGGCGTTTTAGTTTGTTTGTCTTCATGCATACGGATTATACAACTCCATTACAAATAACGCAATGAGGTTTATTAATTCATGTTGTAGCATTATATTTTCGCCTTATAACTTCTCATACCCCTTCATTTCTCAACTTTCCTTTTCTCGACAATTCTCGTACTGTGTATTGTGCTCTGCGTTCCCGTAATTCCCTTCTTTTACATGTCCCAATCTACTCTACCTCTTTTGGCTTCCGCTCCTTCGTTGTGGCTGCTCCTCTCTTGTGGAATCAACTGCCTATTCATATCCGCCAATCAACATCTATGCCGTACTTCAAACGCCAAATCCAATTCTTTTTCAACAATTAACTAATTACCTGTGATCTTTGATGTTCTTTTTTTGTTTGTTAGTGCTCATGTAAGCGTGCATTTTGCACGCATTTGCCACGTTAAATAAATTATTGTATTATTATAATTAATTATAAGCCGGGCCATTTTAAGCATTATAAGCCGGGCCATTCTAGATATTGTCCGCAATGACATTCAGGACGTTGCTGGGTCCGTTCAATTGGGGGCTTCTCAAAAAGGCGGTATCGAAGTCGCCATCAGCACACTTAGAGATGAGTTTAACCGTCACAACGACCACTGTATTTTGTCCGTTCAATTGGGGGCTTCTCAAAAAGGCGGTATCGAAGTCGCCATCAGCACACTTAGAGATGAGTTTAACCGTCACGACGGCCACTGTATTTTGTCAATCGATGCTTCAAATGCTTTCAACCGAACAAACAGAGCGGTGGCATTACACAACATAGATTTCGTATGCCCGTCGCTTTCTCGGGCTCTGTAATGTCTACGCAAACCCTGCACAACTCATTGTGGGAAGTCAAAGCTTATACTCCACCGAAGGTTTCACCCAAGGCGATCCTTTTGCGATGGCTGGCTTCGCCCTGACCTCTCTCCCTTTGATAAAAGCAATTCAACGCAAAGTTCCGTCGGTCTTCCAAAAATGGTATGCAGACGACGCCAACTTTAGTGGGACCATTGACGTTTTGAAACAGGTATGGGAAGTGCTTCATACCGATGGACCAAAGTATGGTTATTTCGTAAACACACGTAAGTCTCACCGGTGGATGCTAGTTTGGTTGTTGCCTTTGTTATTTGGTGTTGCCTTTGATATTTGGTGTTGCCTTTGAAAAAATTTAAACAAAAGAAAATTGTAAAGAAATATTAATCCTTTATTCTTAATAGAGCTAAAAGATTGTTGAATCGCTTGTCTGATGGAATCGTGCGTTCCCATATAAACTGAATGAGAAAGTCCTCGTGTTGATCCTGCGAAATACCATTTTTTTCTCTTAGGTATTTCTTAGCAAGTGACCAAAACCCTTCAACGGTTTGTGTATGTATGCTAGGGTCAAGATGATTAACAAAGTTTAAAGAATGGTTAACGGAAAAATGTTGATATTGAGGCATATTTCTAAAAGCTGTCCCATAGGCTTTCCATTCATCAGTCATGACAATAGTTCCCGGTAAAACATTCTCGTAAATTACTTGTGCCATTGTTTGAGCACCTCTATCATATACAGGGACTATGAAAGCTTTTTTTGTGCATCTTTCAACACCACCTACATACCATTGACCATCCACGACACGACCTCGGTTATATTTTCGTTTGAAAAAAGACTTTCATCAATTTCTACTATTTTAGGCTCTCCGTTTTCATCGATGCCTCCTATCTTTTGATTTCTATCAACAACAAAATCACATATTATATCTCTCAATCTATCAGTATAAGCTGCAACAGTATTTCTATTAAGCTCCAGATCATGAGCAATTTTTAAATATGAACACCTATTGATATATTTGTAAATTATTTTAAATATCAATGGCATATCTAAACGACAATCTTCAAAAAAACTGTCGTGTCTGAGTCCACGTGATTTTCTACAGGATTTTTTGCATGTCCAAGCAAAAGCGTCTATGCTTTGTTTACGTTTAACGTATCTCATATGTTCCTCGTTATCACATTTTTCGCATCTTGACCAATTTCTTATTAGTTTCATACGAGAAAGAAAGACGTTTTGTGTTTCTTTTTTCACAAACTGTCTATCAAGAAAACGCTCTGTAATATCCAAATTCAAAATATCAGAGACTGAATAGTGTGTATTTTCATTCGAGATTTTTTCTTCTGATTTTCTTACCATTTTTTTTCCAATTTCTTACCAATTTTTTCAAAGGCAACACCAAATATCAAAGGCAACACCAAATATCAAAGGCAACACCAAATATCAAAGGCAACACCAAACTAGCATCCACCGTCTCACCTCCTATCACACCTTCATATTGATCAATCGAACCTCCCCGACCCCGAAATAAAAACTTCCACCGATGGAATCATCATTCTCGGCAGTCCAGTCGGGTCCAACGATTTTGTAAATGCAGCAACCGCAAAACATTTTTCTACATGGACCACAATGCTGCAACGTCTCGATTATGTTGCCAAGGTAGATCCGCATGTCGCTTTTGCAGGATTAATCAACTCCGTCCAATTTAAGTGGACACATATAATGCGCACCTGCGACTGTTCAGCCACTATCTGGTCGGATCTGTCACACACCTTAACCACACAGCTTCTCCCCAACTTCGTGTCCTTGGACCTCGATGAAGACTGGAAGTCAATATTGTGCTCTCCTTTAAAATTTGGAGGTATTGGTATCGCGAACCCTGCAACCACAGCCACACTTGAACGCAAATCCTCAAACATGCTAATTTCAACCTATAATTCTGGTTCAGGTGGCGATAGCCTAAGAGAGAGGCAGAAAACTATGCTTAGCGAAATCAAGACACTACGATCACTATCGCACCAAGAACGCCTCTCTAAAATTCCGATCTTAGCGATACCCGCAACCAGTAATCTGATCGCGCATGCTGCTCGCAGTGGAGCTTCTTCGTGCTTAAGTGCGCTTCCGCTCAAGCATGAAAATTTTTATCTTTCTTCTAACGAATTCAGGGATGCTTTGAACGCAAGGTATGGACATACTGATCCTTAGATTGGAGTTAGCAACTGCATTTGCGGCACTCGAGTCAATGTGGCTCATTCCTTATCATGTAGACGAGGTGCTTTGCCTTCGATCCGGCATAACGCAGTCTGCGACATCATCTCACACTATCTTAGCCGCATATCTCACGGCGTAGCTTGCGAACCTCAGCTAACCGAGGTTCCTGAAAATATTACTTTCGAACGAACAACAACAACCCGTGATCCAAGCGCGCGTCTTGACATAGTTTGTGCCGGGCTGCACGGTAGTCGATTTGAGCGAACATTTTTTGATGTTAATGTATTTGCTGCACCTGCTCAATCGAACATATCAAGGAAGCCTGAGTCTATTTTCGAATACAACGAGAGTCGCAAGAAAGCCCAATACAGTTAACGGATTGCGCTAGTTGAACGAGTGTCTTTCATACCTCTTATTTTTTCCACTTTGGAAGGAATGGGCATAGAAGCGGAAAGATTAATCAAAACCACGGCTTCAAAACTGACGCATAGGTCAACGCGTTCTTATCCTGATCTAGCCATAAAGATGAAACGAGACATCAGTTTTGAAATCGCACGATCAGTTTCCGCATGCTTACGCTCGCCACGTTCCAGCTGTTCCAAACCTATTAATCTTATGACAACCCACCACAGCGAGTTTTGCGCTGTGCTCGAAGACTAATTATGTCTTCTTCACTATGTCTGCGAATGCCGCGATCAAGTAGAAGACATCCAATCTTTCCTGACAATAAATCTCATTTATAGGCCCGTTTACGGGAACCTAATTTCTGTAAAATTTACTTTTCTTTTTCAATAAAGTTATTATTATAAAAAAAATAAAAAAAATTATTAACTTAGGTTCCCGCAAATGGGCCTCAAATTGAAATTTACGATCCCAGGCTGGGCAATATAATACAAAAAAGTTTCTCAATGTGAAACAGTAGTTAACTCTGCCATCCGAATAGTCGCAGAGATCGTTCTTTGTGCGCTAAAAAAATAAAAATAAAAAAAAATTATTATTAAAAAAAATATTATTATTATTATTTTTATTGACAACAAAACCAATCGAAGCAGACGGGTTCCGTTTATCCCCACACGAGTTTAGGGACGCCGTGAATGGTCGATATGGACTAACACCTACGGATGCACCTGCGCATTGTGGTTGTGGTACTGAGAATAGCACAGTTCACTCGCTCTCGTGAGGTAGAGGCGCACTCACAATCATAAGGCATAACCTAATACGTGACACACTTGCCAACCTTTTGACTGAAGTCACTCCGTGTGTCGCAATTGAGCCCGTGCTGAGTCCTATAGATCCCTCCATTCAGTTCGAGTCAGCTACAACTTCACGTGATAGTGAAGCGAGACTTGATGTCGTGTGCACAGGTCTGTTCGGAAGACGAAGCGAGCGCGTCTTTATGGACGTCGCTATATTCAATTGTCATGCTGCTTCTTATTCTGAGAGATCGCCTTCATCAGTCCACAACTATCACGAGTCGCGCAAAAACGCCCGTTACCTTGAACGTATTGTAACTGTGGAGAGGGCCCAATTCACACCGATAGTGTTTTCATCGTCTGGAGGCGTTGGTAAGACCGGAGATTGCGTTCTGAAGGCATTAGCCAGGATGTTGGCCAATAAGCGCGAAATAGACTATGCGACGTGTATCGCACTTATCCGACGAAGGATAAGTTTCTCCCTTGCGCGATCAACTTCTATGTGTCTTCGCAGCCCCCGCTCTGCATTTCACCGGTTCGAGCACGGACAGCAAATCCATTCGGAGATAATTAGTCGTGGATCCGCTACGGATAGCTGAGATTTTAATGAAGTCTTAAATTTAATGTTTATATTAGGGCCCATTTGCGGGTAACTTTATGATTGTAATTTTTAATTGTATTAATATTGGTTTAAAAAAAATTAAAACAGAAAAAAAAATTATTATGTGACCTTAATATAAAAGTAAAAATTTTCTTGATTTTTATTGACATTAAAATAAGTCTTGGTTATTGAAACTCTTACAATAAAATAACATACAACCTACTGTGCGTCCGGAATCTGTGGTCGGGACAACGAGTTTAAACCAAAATTCAAGCAGTCATCCCGAGATACAAGGACTCTGACTAGTGTGCATATTATTTGGTTTCTAATAAACATACAATAAAATAACATACAGCTGCTTAATAAACTACTTACAAAATCACTGAATTATAACTGATTACAATCAAATTTACATCATCAATTTCCTCTAACATACATACACTATAACACACAAGCATGCCTCGAGGTGTCCCATCCTCTACATACAAATGCTGTACGTGTAATGGACAGGCAGCTAAATTCTCCTCCGTCTTCGTCGTTTTGATCACACATCCTACCATCTTGCTTCTCTCGATTTGCCTACAATTTATTGTCGTGTTCAAATTCGTCTTCTTATCGTTGCTTTCCACCTTGTAACTTTTCATACCCCTTCATTTCTCAACCTTCCTTTTCTTGATAATTCCCGTCCTGTTTACTGTTCCTTGCGTTCCTGTAATTCCCTTCTTTTACATGTCCCAAACTACTCTACCTCCTTTGGACTCCGCTCCTTCCTGGTGGCTGCTCCTCTATCGTGGAATCATCTGCCCATTCATATACGCCAATCAACTTCCCTGCAGTGCTTCAAACGACAAATCCGATCCCATCTGAACAATTTAACTGCTTGACTTTCTCATTTTTGTTTGTGGACTTGTAAGCGTACAGCTTGTACGCATTTGCCACATTAAATAAATTTGTATTTTTTTTTGAAGTGGCGATAGCTAGCAGCACTGGCAAGATCATCAGGTAATAAATTCCAAATATTCAATGAGCGGTGGGAAAGCCTACTTACACTCCTGACTTTACCGTGGGCGAATTTAAACAGCACGAGAGTGACCTCTTAAAATCGAATTGCGTAATTGTATACAAGATGATGGGAAACCTTCCGTTCCATGAACCAAAAGCCACATCGCTGCGAGGTTTAAATATAGTAGCCTTTGAGTCCTTGAAGACAATTTCAAACAAGCTAGACGTTCAGCGTAAGAATAATGTGAGTCGATACAAAGTTTGCTTCCTCTACTCATGATAGACTC